>JAHWFP010139265.1:46099-115541 GCA_023313725.1 Lithobius niger
ATGAGAAGGGCGGCTAAATTTGGTGACCTAACTGTCGTGCTATTAGAAACGGAAATTAATACGGTTTTTAAAAAAGGTTCTCGAGCTTTTATTCGGTTTCGAACAATCGTACGAACTTCTTTCACGATACTTTAAAAAAAAAAAAGAGTATGCGTTAGTAATAGTTTGGTTTGTGGAATAACAAAGAAATGGTAATCGAAATTTTCCACATCAATAATATTTTTTACTAAAATTGCGGCACCCGTGATTTGTCCAACCTGGGCTACAATTTTCCAACTTCAAATTGGTGAATAAGCAATTGCATGGAAAGAGGGGTGGACATTCTTCTTTAATTTAAAAAATATTTCTGAGTATTCCCTCATCCCCCCCCCATAAAATTTCATCATTATTACCTCCACTCCGCCCCCCTCCTAGTCCAACCATATGTCTTGACCAGTCTAAAATCCATACTGCGTGAAAACCAATAGAAAATACAAACTCAAGTTTCACAATTAAAATGGCTGAAAATGAATATTATTAGCATCGTGACCAAATTATTACACTAGGAGGTCATGCAGTGTTTTTTTTTTGTACAATTCACCGTCATCAGTTCGAAAAAATACGTCCCATTTCATAATATTACAGGGTTTTTTTTTAAATTGGCTTCGTTCTCATTCAATTTGGTTTCGTTCTCATTCACGTTGCTTTCGTTTTCTTTCAGTTTGGTTTCGTTATGTGTGAAATTGCTATCGTTTCTTTTCAGTTTGCTCCAGTTGACAGCTAATTTTACAAATTTTAAAGTCGAAGCAAATTAAACGGAGAATTCCAAATGTAATTTACAGTGAATAAATTAAGACGTAGGTTTAAAAACGTATTAAATTAATGATTTACTACACATAGTAATACCAGTAATAGCCACAAATGGCCTCAGCTAGAATTAAGTTGAACGACATTTTTAAAAAAGCAATATGGTGCGAATCATCAGTGTATATTCTGTCTATAATATGTTCGAGCACTTAATATACATTACAAATAAGTAAAAAAAAAAACAAATAATAAGTGCTCGAACATATTACAGATAGAAAATACACTGATGATTCTCACCACATAGCTTTTTTAAAATGTGGTTCAACTTAATTTTAGCTATAGTTATATGTGGATGTTACTGGTATTACAGTGCACAGTAAATCATTAATTTAATACGTTTTTAAACCTACATCCTAATAACATTTATTATTCTCCATTTAATTTACTTCGACTTTATATTTGTAAAATTAGCTGTCAACTAACGCAAACTGGAAGAAAAAAAAAGAACGCAAAATGAAAAGAAATGAAACCAAAGTGCAAAGAAACGATAGCAATTTGAAACATAACGAAACCAAAATGAAAGAAAAATAAAGCAAAGTAAAAGAGTACGAAACCAATTTTAAAAACCTGTTACGTCCTTCGGCAAAGGCACACTTGCATTATGGGGCCAGTTGTTCCAACCAATCCGCTCCCGTGCCATGTTCCATCTGCTCAGCATCTAAAATCTGCCATTTTCGCCACGCGTGTGCCATCACTACAGAAAGGCCCCCAATGCTTTCCGCAAACCATTATCAGATAAATTTCAGCATTTCTAACTCAATTGGTAGAGACAGCACACTTCGTAAATGTCAGGCGTCCATGGCGAACGGAGCAGTGGGGCTGATTTACCCAGAACACACTGGGGAAACAAACTTAATCACCCTAATTACTTATCAAATAAATGCGACCTGACAAGCATAAGCCATGTCACTTACGCACAACCTCGAAGCCGCGAATGGGGGGCCCCTCTCCAGTTTGAAAATTATGGCTTGCCCGTATCGCACAAGGTGAACACCAAAACCGTTCTTACAATCCTTTTTTCGTAACCCCAAAAATGAAAAACACTTCAAACTAACAACTAAGGAAACGGTTAAGTTATATCCTATTTAGTTATATCCTAACTCAATCACGTAATCGTCAGCTTCCATTTTGTAAACAGTGCCTTGAATGAGCTGGGTAAGTAAAAATTTCAGAGGAACGAATTTCGTAGCAGTGTGACACTATTCACTGGAGGGGGGGGGGGGAGGAAGGTCGTAGGGTGTGTACACGTTTAGCCGAATTTTAATTACCTTCTTAATTTTCAGCAGAATGGTAATTCCCGTTTCCAATTTACGTGCCTCACTTGCGCTGCCGCGCTCATTACAGCGGAATATCACATCAGAAACCGCAGCTAATCACAAATTCCTTCCAATCAGGAATGCTTTTTCTTTTTACTTCTGCAATGTTAAATTTTTATAAAATATTCTGATTTGGCGAAACAGGAATTCCCCTCTCATCCAATTTTAACCAAGCCCAATTTTCGGCGAAGCAGGGAGATACCCGGACCAGGTGTCGAACAATAAGGAGGTAGTAGGGGATCAAACTGAACGATGAAAAAAAAAACGTAAATTTCTCTTTGCTAAAAAAGTACAGTAAACTAGGCTAAAATCTTGACACCCCCCCCCCCACCCAAAAGGGATGCACCTGCAGTTACTCTACACAACACACAGTTTGCATTAATGGTGTGTATAAAACTAAAGTATATATCTACTGAACATATCGTCGCCACTGAAATTATGTTTCATACGCTGTATGATAGCAGACGTACAGTATTGGACAATGAGATTTAGACAGTTCAGAAGGGGCAACTACAAGTCTACGTAGATTAATCATGCCTGGTTACGGGAACTCCTTAAATATTACAAAGTTGTTAAATTCAATAAACGAATATTAATAACCGCAAAATAAATGTAATACAATGTCTGCTATTACAAATAAAAAATAAAATTTGTTGAACACAGAATGAAGTCAGTCAACCACATAAAACTGCAAATCTCCGTTTATGGAACCTGGTTAGGCCTAATCGTGGTGGCTTGTTCACAGTCTCAGGAAAAAAGTATCGTTATACGCGACAAAACCTATCTGTCAAGTATTAAATTGACTTAAAAGTATTACTCCATTTAATTATAAATATAAATAGAGCAATAGTTTTAAAATTGGTTTTGCTTTAAAGTCGATTTGAAAGTCGATTTTACGGTTTTGTTTTAAAGAAATGCAACCACGAAACGTTGAATTTAGAAACAAAAAAAGCCGTAGAAAGACAAGTCCGGGGGGGGGGGACAATCGAAGGGAAAAAGGAATGGACAAACAGCCGATGGGAAAAAAGACTCGGGAGATAACCATAGGAAATAGCCTAAGGAAAACAACCTGAGGGAAAAAAACTGAGGAGAGAAAAAGCAGAAAGAAAAAACCGTTTCTTAGTGAAATTTTTAACCTAATCTATAGGTTAATTGTTTATATCTCCGTAATGCGTGGTCCAGCGGCAACGCGGAACACTGCACTGGGACTATGGTTGGTGCTAATGACTTAGTTGTCGACGTGCCATTAAGCCTCAATCCCCCCCTCCCCCTCAACCCAACCCATAAAGACAAAAAAATACAAAAAAAATACACACAAAATATGGAAACAGTAAACAGTTTCAGTTGTGTTATTCCGTGGCCTTTTTTTTTCGCGCCTTCTTTTTTCCTTTGACCTTTTTTCAGTCGGCCTTTTTTTTCTGCAGCTTTTTCCCGGCTTTTTCCATGAATTCTTTTCAGCACACCAAATTGTTGGTTGTGTAGAATTTGCTAGTGCAGGTTCAACGAGCAAAATATGTAACCAATTCGTTACCATTTTATTACAGTTAGTAAGTTGGCATCTAGCTTGATGTTTAGAACTTATAAGGGAAGAAAGACCTAGCTAAAATAACTTTATTTTAGGTTTTATTTTGCATTTCCTCTTAATGGAACTTTCTAAATGTTAGCTGAAAACTATCCAAATGGATTGAAACAATACCAAACACCTATAATTTTCTGAAGTTATGTTTTTCTCTCCTGCCCCCCACCACCACCACCACCGTCCCAATGAAAACTGTTTTAAAATGTCCACTATAAGGAGTAAAATATTCACTGATAGAGTATTCATTAATAACCATGTGTTTTTCGAATGATACCAAATATGCTGAATTGTTAATGTTGAACGTTTAATGTTAACTCACTACCACACCCCTCGGTAAGCGGAAAGAAGGCCCCAGGAAAAAACAATTCGGAAAAGACCCTTGTAAAAAAAGGCCTCCGGAAAACAATTATTACCAGGACAAAAGGCGCTTCCAAGTAGTGAACGGTCCTGTGTTTGCAGCAGCCGTGTTCTAGCGACCTAGATAGATTGTGTTCATAGCGACCAAATCGATATCTATTGGGTTTTATTCGATATTTTTTGTGTGAAGGTTAGCCTAGTCTATAAAACTACTAAAATGTAGTATTCAGGAAGTTTACATGGTCCCATGGGCAGTTCGCCTTCAGAACTGTGGGGTCACTTCGCCCAGAAACAAACTGTCAAAATTTAGATTACTTTCACCCGAAAAATCAGTGTTCCTATATATTGTTGGTGTTATAAAAGCCCTTTGTTGGTTCAGCATAACGGAAAATTGGAACTAATTATTTAGTCACTGTACTCTAATCCACATCCAGTTTCATTTTTTTTTTCTGACAATGTGTTGCCGGCAGTTGTGATTGGTAAAGGTTTTACACGTGTATTCTTCCCGTGAGGGCGCCCCCCCCCCCTTCAGTGGAACAGCTCTATAGCATTAACTACTACTCCTCTCGGAACATACATTAAATGAATCGTACACTATGCTATGCCAGCCAATTTCTGGGAATCGTCTCTAACGTACAAGCTTCTGCAAAAGCACTCGTTTAACTGAAAGCCCAGACTGCCAATATCGGAGCAGCGTAGTGACATTTCTTCTCACTCCCAAGATTCATGCTCCATATTCTTTCGGCAATCTGGGCAGTTTCAACAAAAAACCATTCCAATGCAGACAGAATGACACTAAAACTTTTCAATTCTCAAGTGATCATAAATTGAAGCATCCGTGAAACTTGTAGTCAGTGGCGTAACTACTGTTCACTAGGAGTTGACAAATTCAACGGGCCTCATGGCCAAAAGGGCCCCCACCCGCCGCTCGTTCCGGAAAAAATATTAAAATGCTAGAATATGCTAAAACGAAAATTTTCTAAGAAGCAAAGCATCTGTGCAGCCACAATCTTTTAGTCTGGTGCTAGGCCATTGCATTTGACGCGCAGGCTCTGGTCAAAACGCATCAGTCAAATGTTAAAACACGACAAAAGAACTGGAACATAAAAATAATTTGCGATATTCTTTTTGTTTCATGTGATGTCCCAGGCTCAATGGTGAAATTGCTATTGGAATCTTCGTAATTGCCATTTTTTTTAGGGGTGGGGGTGAGATGAGGGGTCCTCTCTGTTTTTGAGGGGGTGGAAGGGGGCCCTTGGCTCTTTTTGGAAAGGGAGGCTGGGGGCTCCTCTGAATCGTTGATCAACGGGCCCCTGTTGTCTTATTAAGTTACGCCAGTGCGTGTAGTTGACTCTCTTCAAAACTGAAAAGTGCAGCAGCTCAATATGAGCTACTGTTGTTAACAATATTACAGAGGAAAGTTATTTTCGAAATAATGCTAATGGTGACAGTGATAAAATCCGAAATCCTCCCAAACTCTCCCAAAAATGTAAATAATGGCTTCAGAATGTACTGGTTTCTTGAGCTGGGTATGAATTAGGTTTCTTCGTGTTGTCACACAAACAGTACGTAATTGTCTTTTTACAAAACCAATTTTGTTACCAGCCATTTTGTTACAAACTTACAAACAAACGTTAGTGTTAGCTCAACGTTTAAAACCTCAGCTGACCGATTCTACGCAATTAAAATTATTTTTGATAGTTCATAATTTAAAATAATTCTCAACAAAGGTGTTGTAGAAAACTCTCCTTTGTCTTTAACATGGAATATAATGAATAAGCAAGAACCGTAGCCTACTAGCCTATTTTTTGCTTGATAGAATAATGGAACAGTGATAGGAAATATTCTTTGATATTACCCAATATAATTATATACACCATGGGAGGAAGATCAAAGGACAGTGCTACTGGTGTTTCCCTGTAAGGCTTGTGTTCTACTAGGAAGATGGCACTGTGGTAATGATATAAATAAAGCAGATTTAGTTCATTTCATGAAGCGAGGGAAGAGAGTGATTAGGATAAATATAATAGTGATTCACGACTCCATTTTATTTATCGTAATCTCGGTTCTCTTCCCTCGCTTAATAAAATGGTCTACATCTGTTTTATTTACAGTACATTATTACCACAACGCTATTTTCCCTGCAGAAGACAAGCCTTTACAATGACGCCCTCCGACCTTCCTCCAATTGTGCCCTCCAACCTTCCACACATTGTTAGTTACACCAATAGTGGACAGATATCATAAACAAGAAAAAAAATGTCAAGATTGGAAAATGATTACAGAAATAGATTTTTAGTAATGACAAAAAAAACCTAAACTGGTAATATATATCATAGTTAAACTGTTAAGTTTATATGTTCTACTTAACAATTTTAAAATTACAACTATTTTTCAATGCTACAAACTTTGTGTCTTTATCTAGTCTAATTATGGAATATGACGTATTGGGAGTTTAATAAAGATTAAGCACGTTTGTTTCTAACAAGAGCTAAAGGCCACAAGTAATGTCTAAGTGAATACCTATTATACAGCGTGTTTCATCTCAACGGTCCAAACGGGAGTCGGAGAATATCTCCTAACCCATGTGGCATACTTCAGATTTGGTTATACGATATGTTAAGGATATTACGGACAACCTGAGATGACCTTGAGTCCATTCTTCAAGGTCATGGAACTATTCTCCATACATATTAACAATAGACACAATAGCTCAAACGCAGGGGGAGCACATTGAGCATATCATTTACTACACACAACAATAGAGTTTGTTTTATAGGGTCTGCACGGACATTTCGCCATGTACGTGCAACATTGTGTTAATCTGACATTATAGTTAGCTCTTTTCTTCACATGCCTTCCCATTGTTTTGGTTTATTCCTCTAGAATGGCGTTACTGTATTCACAGGTATGCGCAATGAAGTTCCCAAGGGTTGGAACGTCTGCATAATTGTCCTTAACAACACGATTTATTTCCATTCTGTTTACTTTACCATCTTCCATTTTTCGTCATTATACATGTTTACAATTCGAACTATGTGTCTATTGTTAATACATAAGGAGATACTAGTTTGATGACCTTGAAGAAAGAAATCAAGGCCATCTCAGGTTACACCAGTGAATTGTCCCAACATCCTTAACATGAGATAGTATAAATGTATATGATGTATGTCACATACGTTAGGCGCTATTCTCCCGCTCCGTTGGAACCGTTGAGATGAAACAACCTGTATCATTACACCAACAAAGTAAAATACATGACAGTTCTTTGTATAACAATTTGCAAAAAATCCTAATGATGAAATTTGCAATATGCAAATTTTTATACGCATTTTAAACTTCCCTGTATTCGCTCGCTAAATGGGTGGATAGTTCTGTGAACGAGGCAGACACGAGGAAAAGACGGAAGTAGGTTTACCCCTGAGATGGTAATAAGGTGAATTTACTTTGAACTTATCTCTTGCCTCATTTTAAGATGTGCCTGGTGTAGCTGAACGGCTGGATGTCGTGCGCACACGCACTCAGTTTGCAAATGAAGTGGAAGAAGCGGAACGTCTATGGAAATCAGGCCAACAGAATGTAGGAGATCCAACTCCTTTTCTTATTGATTACCACCAGTCTCATAACGTTAAGAACATTTCTAGGCTTCGTTCGTCATCCACGCACGATATTGCCTGCTTGCAGAATTCAGCTTATGTTCTATGAAATTATCCAGCGCTTTGTATCCTGTTACCCAACGTCACCGGTCCAACAGGCTTTG
This sequence comes from Lithobius niger, assembly GCA_023313725.1. Classification (NCBI taxonomy): domain Eukaryota; kingdom Metazoa; phylum Arthropoda; class Chilopoda; order Lithobiomorpha; family Lithobiidae; genus Lithobius; species Lithobius niger. The sequence continues at coordinate 53,958 of JAHWFP010139265.1, forward strand.
GCTGGGCAATAAAACAAGGAAAAATTTGTATGCAATAATGTTACCACCTTTCGGGGTTTATTTAAGCTGGCATTTTTCGTTTTTCATTAACCTGGCTAAGTGGTCACCAAATGTGGTAGCCATATATAGGCTTAGCTTTTAGTTGCAAACCATACGACAATATTAGTTTTAAAAATTATTTCGACTTGTTCTACGTTTTTACAAAGCTATTTCTCATGCCCATCTTTACACTAAATGCTTAATCTTGCCTGATCACGACGCAGTCTAAGCTTAGTTTGGTACATGATTACACAGTGTCAGACTGGCCCGCTTAAGGGCCCTCGGTGCGGATCCCGAAATACTCCTCCTAACCCCTAACCCCCTAACTCAGGACCCCCTATTTTGCCAACTCATCATACGGTGTGGCCTTTGAAAAGAACCTTTGAAAAGGTCCAGAAAGCCCAGCTAGGGGTCTGGGGAGCGCTGTAGGCTCCCCCAGTGGGGTCTGGGGTGGAGCCAGGAAGCTAAAGCATTTCACGTTATTTTAGTTCCTGTTTCTACCATTTTCTGGCTTCCAGTGAGTACATTTGCAACAAATAAGGAATTTAACTTTGGTGATTTTTCTTATTAATTCTTCAGGATGGCAGATTTCGGACAAACTTAACTGTAACTAAATAATATTTTTATAGATATTTCCTTTGCGAATTAAATTAAACGTGTTCAGTTTAGACTTTTATACTATAATGAATGACGATGAAATGCTGTGTGCCCCCTACTGGAGACAGAATTTTTTTTTTTTAATGGACTAGCCAAAAGGTGAAAGATGGTGAAATCTTTTTCTCAGTTTTATTTTATCCAAAACAATTTGAGGTTATTGGAGGAAAGCTTCCACATTTAAAATCGACATATCCCGTTTCATTTTTTCTCCCCGATTTAGTGGAGAATAAATTATTTTCAGTGCAAGAAACAATTAATTAATCATATTTTCTAGATTAGAAGTGATAAAACGATGTTTGAATAAGCACGAAAAAATAGGGGAACAAATATTGGGGGAGGGGGAGTTTTAGTTTTTTTCAGGTTTTTTCTCCCTAATGTCTCGAAAATTAGAACAAACTGCTTTTGAACCCAGTGTCTTTTTTTTCAACGGATTAGAAGCTTTTTTGAACTTTTTGCATAACATGATAAATTTCACACTGTGCAAAATTTTGTTCAGGGCCATTATGCAAATTAAAGAACTTCAGATTTTCACTTTACATCTTTCTATGCGTTTTTTTACAAGATTGAAATAACAAAACATTAGAAATCTTTCACTTTAGCTATGTCTGGATGTCCCCCTAATTAACATTCTTTTGGCTCTGTTTTAGATTGACGACTTAAGGCTCCCCTTTATTGACGCTCTTCCCTGACATCTTCGGACCTACTTAAGGGATTGACAGGCGCCACGGGAGTGACAAGCAATGCTGCCAACGATAACAACACCATGCCAGAAAATTTGCTGCGTTCACGCTCTCGGAAGGCGAGATGGCTCCAAGAAGGGCTCTGGGCCACAGGGACTGCACTCCATGATGTGTACCAAGGCTCAATGCTGACTAGCCAGAAGCGCTTGCCAAATCCAAAGACACGCCTCACGGACAGCATCTACGAGCAACGCGCCTCACAGGGGCAAACACAAAGCCACGCAGAAAGGAACAGAACTTAACATCAAATCAGTTTCTTGTCAGCACAAATTATGAGAACATGTCGAATGAACGATTGAATTGAACTGAATATATAGCTTCGATTTGACAGCGACCCATCAATTACAGCATACACAGTCAAACCTGACAATCGTACCACCTTATTGTTAAAAACTACTACTGCGACTTCATGAAAGACGAGTTCCATTGATACTTCAAGCTTTATTATGGAATGCTAGTGTGAAACTTCTGCTCTGCAATGCCAAAATGATAACCTCCTACAGCATAATTGAGTTTCGTCCAAGTAAATGCAAATGAAAGCCGCATCAGCTCAAGGTGTTAAAAAAACTTTGGACCCGACTTTTGTGCATTATACGCTTCAATTTTGAAAGAACTCCATCAGTTCAAACAAGCACTTGTTCACATAATAACCCGTTAATGACACTTAAAGCATTAATGTTGTTCTACTCTTTTAGCAGCACGAGTTGTGCAACAAGCACACATTAGAACAGTAAGTATTTACAAAGACATCCCACAGCAGAAAGTGAGGACAACTTATTTATAAAGAACCTTATACAAAATAAAAGGATTAGAAATGCTAAACATAAGACTCTAAAAGTGCAGGAAAGTGAAACTTATGCATGCTTTCTGCAGTCAGGAAAAGAAGCAAAAGAATTTCCCTTTCCGTTTCACGTCAGTGCATCATTGAAGGAACTACGTGTAAAAAAGAACGGCAAAAAAACAATTAAAAAATGCTTGCTGAAGAGAACTTACATGCAGATTTAAAGCAAAGTGTTTAAGTTCTAATCCCAACCACACACTACAATGGCTGAATTCGGAATGCCTACCCTAGATCAAAAATTATTTTTGGTCATTTCTGTTGCTATAGCAACTGTATCTTTTTTCATTAACATCATTCAAGTAATTATATTCATGGTCCACGACCTTCTACACAATGTGAGAAACACACTGCTCTTGAGCCAGGCTGTTTCAGGCCTTGTTACTACTTTTACGATTGTCTATCCTATTAAACTCGTAACAGCACATCCACTGCTACCAGCTCACCATGATCACAATTTCTTCAATGACTTTGCTGTATGTTACTTTGTGGCATCTGGTTTTCTGCTCTTCAGCATTTTCTCCTACATCACTAATTTTACAGTTATAGTCCTAGAACAATATTTGTGCCTGGTCCATCCAAGACGAGCAGTGCGCTTTCAAACCGATTTCATGCTGGTAACAGCCTGTATTACAATAGCATGGGTTGAAACCGTGCTCATTGCCATGGCCCCATGGCTAGGCTGGAATGACTGGAACGACGAGGATTGTCATCTCCCGGAAGTTTGGCCTCTGCCATTCACAGCTCTCATCGCATTTCTCTTCTTTGTCCATCTTGGGGCCATTGGTGCAATGTTTGTTAAAATTTGGCTTGCAGTTCGGCGACGCCGCTATGCAGTTAATCCGGATAGCGAGGAACTGCCTGTTACATGTGGGTCTAACGTGTCAGTTACATCTTCTGAGCAAACACCTTTAGTTAGCACAACTGACGCGAAGTTGCGCTTTATGGCCTTCGTTGTTCTCGCCGCATGCCACATCCCCATTATGGTTCATTTGATAACATATGCTAATTGCAATCACAACCCCCAGTGCGTCATTGATACAACTCAAAAGAAAAACTCCTTTATGTGGACATCACTTTTGCTCATTGTGAACGTCGTTATAGCTCCACTTATTTACATATTTACAGACGAGCACTTAACGAAGGCCACAATTTGGTTCCTGAAACTGTGCTGCTGCCCCGTCTGGTGTCGATCCAGACATTCAGTTTCGCCCATCCCAGGATAAAAAGAAATTACTAGTAGAGCTATGTGTGTAACCTGTTTAACATTATTAGATTTGTAGCTATCAAAACAAAACTTGCCCAATGAAAAAGACTTCAGTAGGTTTGCTCAAGTTATTTACAAACATGTCTTGTCCAAAGAAACTCCAAAGCTGTAACAGTTCATGAAGATAGAACACAAAACCTGTGAAGTTTTTACTCTCAATGAAATCAAAATCTAATTAATTCATGCATTAAAATATAGTAGTGCTAGTATTGTAGTGTATTACACACTTTCATAGAATTGTTATTCTAGAGTATCTGTCAATTTAACTACCAAGTAGCTACATGCTAAAGCATTCTAAAATTCTTCAAACCCTTGTCAGTGAAATGCTAACATTTTAAAGAAGTAACATGCATAAAAGGCAAGCCCATTTGAGTAAAAGTACTATTGCTTCACGAAATCCCCAACCCTGTAATTTAAGCAAGGATGCATTCCACCTAACTACTGCCATAAAACCAATTCAAACTTCCGCTACAACAGCCTGGAACCCGACAAGATATACCATAATGTCACGCATATATTTTTCCATAAAATACTGAACCTGCGAGTTATACGAGAGTTCAGGTAATGTTCAAAATTGAGCCGGTTCAGCCATACAAGCATTAAATTGCTTCGGCAGGCTTAAGGCTCAAAAGAAATAAAGGTCTATTTCTCATAAGCCTGAAAGTTTGCCTACTACGCTGTGAAATACAAATCAAGTGAAAATGAAGTTAGTGTCAACTCACAATTTTCTCGCTTGTAACAAACAATGTACTTTGTCCATGCATCTTTTTGTAATAATTCTTAAAAACTTGCAGCTCCGATTTCAAGATTTCAGTGGTTTTAATTGTGTAACACCTATGTATAACAAATTCGAAATTACTTGTAATGAATAGAAGCCAATTTCATTCTTTGTTGGAGCATTGCGTTGTTGATTGCTTGCTCATATCCACGTTCAACTTCCTGTTCCTGGAGCCCCCAACCAATCAAAGTGCGCGTTCAAGGATGAACAGTCACGTGCTGTGGGTTATTTGCCAATCATTCAACTTGCTAAATTTAGTGCCCAATATTAGGATATGCAGTGCCAGAAGACAAAATAGCTTTCATTTTACACCCTGGATTATATAATATAATATAATATAATATAATATATATATATATATATATATATATATGCCAACAGCCTGATTTTACTTAATATCGCGGTTGTTCAAATTTCGTTAAACGTTATAAATTACACGCAGGTTATACGAGGGTGCGGGTTAAACCAGAGTTTATTTACACATCTGCTTATTTTTTAATAGTGTGGATTATTTGAGAGGTGGGTCACCTACGTGAAATTACGGTAATAAGACAGAAGTGTGTCTGCAATGATGTTTTCTATTACACAAACTAGTGTAAACATTTTGCTTGGTCTAACAATGGTTCACGCTCAAAGACTGAAATTCACAAACAAAAAACTTTGTTGAATGACTCAAGTTTTCTCAATGTTTTTTTTCAAACAATTACAAGTTACAATCATAGTTGGTAAAATACTGACAGAGGAAATGTTGGCTTCACTGCTTTGCAGCATATGTATTAGTTTCTACAGGTAGTGGTGCTTTAGCAACACCAGCCAAATAACGAATACCGTTAACAAACATGCTACTGTACCAAGGGGATAAAATTTTATGATCAATCTATTAACCTTCTTGCTGGGACTGCAGAGTATCTAATTTTCACTGCCTAATACTGTACATGTACACCTTTGGGCATAAAAAATGATAGTTTTCATTATACTGGGGCTTTAAACAATGCCACTCTTTGGCATCAACAATGGAGAATTCCTTCCGCCTTCAGTGACACATGTTCTTATTTACAACAATGAAAAAGTTTACATTGTTGTCTGGCTACTTGAACCTCGATACAGTGTGATCATTTTTATGCCCAAAGGTGTACACTGGATTGGAATATTTCATCTATGGGTTTTATTACGTACCAAAAATCGTGCATTAAACGCCCAGACGAAGCTAACGCCCACCCCCTAAAATTGCTTTTAAGGTCAAAATCATGAAATAGCGGAGTTGATGCCCACCTCTTAAATCACGTCTTTCTACTGCAAATGCTTCCAGTTGTGAATGTTAAACAAAAGCCTGCACTGCTTGCTATGCTTACTGGCCCCTTCTCCCTCCCTGGGGGTAAAAGTGGACTCTTCTGCTCTACTTGCAGGTGCAGGAAGGCATCTCCTCCCCCCTTCATAGCAATTAAAAGGAGGTAAAAATTGGTATTTCCTACTTCAAAACGGTTTTAATTACCGAATTTTTTTGTGATAGCTGTTAGTAAATTAGGTTAGAAAATGGGTTATGCTTTATTTAACGCCCATCCCCCAATTTTAGCCAAACTAACTGCATAGCCGATGGGTATTTAAGACACAATTTACAACATCAGCAGTTTCTGCATTGTTGCCATCTGAGAAGGAGAGTATAAAACTTGAGTAAAAAAAACTCTGTAGCTTAGAATGATGTGTTTGTTAAACCTATATCCTTGTAAATCTAGTCATGTACTGCACCCGCTTTTCAGGCAAGTTATTTCAAAGAAAAGAATTTCTAACTCACCGATACGCGACACACATTTGGTTCGTAGGTCAGTCGTTAAGCACAGAGTATTTATCATTCAGAAGACCAAGTATTCTTTGCATTTTTGCAACCTCCCCGCCCCATACCCTAAAGTATTTAGGTGAAATTTCTGCCTACCTTTTAGGAAGAAAATTTCAAGTCTTCCTTATTCCATTAACATCTATCTAAATGAAGCCCCTAACTTAAAGATAATGTAGTATAATCCTATCAATGCTATGACTTGCAAGTGACAAGAACGGTGTTATGCATGTCCTTATTACTAATGTAAAATCATTTTGTCACTTAAGCTGCAGAAACAAATGCAGAAAGTGAGTATGCATTTGATTTGCAAGGTCAAATTTATTTCTCCCAAAGCATTAGTAGCGAGCAAGACTTCTCATTCCAGAAACATATACAACTACAAACAGAAAATATGTTTATGTACGTAACCTAAGCAAGGTTTCCTAACAACGGTAAGTTTTACTTAAACTTAGAACACCTAACATAATAAAGTCAATAGATTCCACTCCACGGAGAAAATGTGTATTGCATAATGACACAAATTCAGCAAGTAGATTTATACACTAAAAAATACGGTGGCATTTAATTTAAATTAAACTGTAACGATGAGCTGATATGCCCCTTCAACCTTGGTTAACAATGTAGGTGGAGAAGACACGCATTGCAATTTAAATTATGATACCTGCTAAGTTCTCTGCCTCACAACACGATTTGTAAATAAAAAGGCTGTCCATGTGCACATTACATTGCAATAAAAGTGATAGTTTTTCTTAAATTTGTCTCAGTTTCTTCCGTTGCTTCTAGACACACACTAGTGTGTCGCCGCCAAGAAGATGAGAATTAACTGTTGTCAGAGCTTGTCAGATGTAAAATGCGGCTCACTAGCAGACTGTGTCTTATAACTGTAACAATCTTATAGCTGATTTCAGCCTACAGGTGTAAATCCACCATGTGGTAGAAATTTGTGTAGGTCGTTGGAATCGGGTGCGTTGGGTTCAGTAGTGAAGAAAACCTCAACATTAAAGTTTGGGAAAGTTTCCTTTATGGAGAAAAAGTGCCCTCAACAACGCTGATTTGTGTTACGGACTAGCTAGCTACTAGTTAAGGACACGGCAATTCTTATAGGGTATGACGACACGTCTACAGTTCGTTAGGGAAAGTCGGCAAATCTAAATTTTGGCATACAGGTAAAAAAGTCGTATGGGGAAGTGTCTCTTTCTAAAATGCGGGTTTCAGCTAGAAGCGTGTGGCCCTGAAGAAGCGCGGTGGTCCAAAATTATAGTTGTAACCATTGTTGGTATTGCCATCCAACAGTAGATTATAACATGCTTACGTGTTATGCGCTTATCGTTTCAGTACTTAATTTTCAGAATAGATTTTGTTACAAATAGGTGGCTCACTAACAGACCTTTTATTGCTAAGTTTTTTTTTTGTACGGTGGACAAATTCAAACTGGATTATCTGCCCCACGACGATGAGAGGGATACATTTGCTGGAAACAAAGAGTAAGAAACAAAATGCCGATCGTGAGCACAGGGCCCAATCAAGTACGAAAAAAAGTGATATTTTAAAAAGAAATAGGTCTTGGTTATTCGCCAAATTTGCTAGTTAATCTAGACACATGCTAGTATGTCGCCGCCAAACAGATAAGATATATTGTTATTGTTGAATTAAATGTACAAGACTACATACGATTAAATATAAATGTGAAACTTTATAGACATACAATTCCTTAAAAAAAAATGACAGATGAGGATAAGACGGTTTGACCTTTGGTACGTTCACAGTCCTATGAAAGTTGTGATGAGACGAAACCAATTTCAAGGCCTTTTCAAGGCTTTTCAAGGCCAACTCAAACCAATTTCAAGGCCGTCTTTACACCAAATTGTTAAAATTTACCATATAATAAATTCAATCTTTTTGCTAGCCTATATACTTTATAATTGAATAAACATCAATTTAAAAGTTGTTCATTTTGCTCCCATCGCGGGACAAGTTGCCTGTCCAATACCGCACTTAATACGTGAATACGAACGAAGGCACGTCGTTTCATTAACTGAAGATAAGCATTGGGCTGACATAAATAAATAAATGACTATAAGCATAAATTGACTGTATTCATCAAACGTAGTACACTAACAAAATGCAAGGCCATTTCAAGGCTCTTACAAAGAAAATGCCAATTTTCAAGTCTTTTCAAGCCTAGAATTTTTGGTTTCGAATTTAAGGCTTTTCAAGGATTTCAAGGCCGTGTACGAACCCTGTATAAGGGAAGCCCCAGTTTCAAGAACGGGTCAGCCTTTTGAAAGTAGTGCTACCATTCAATAAGAGAAAGGCCGACAAGGTTAATCCTATTCAAGTTTATCGCGCCAAATAATACTTTGGACGTTAATTACAAATACTGCTAAAATTCGACTTTGAATGCAAGTTGAGGTAGCCATGAAACACCAGTGGGACAAGGGGAATTGAAACCCTCTCGACTTAACAGATATTTGTCCCATTCTGTCAGGATTGTAGGGTAGGGGAAGGCATGGGAACCGAATGCCAGCATACATATATGCAATGCACGTGTTTCTTGGGAAATCTCTATTTCATACATTATTTTGTGTTTTAAATCACAACAATCCATAAGCCAGCCGTATCACCTTCCCGTAAGTTGACTCCGCGTGAACACTGGTGTATTTTCATTGGCCATGCATGGCCAAGGTTATAAATGGCTAACGAATGTAATTCTGTTTCCATGACCCCGCTTCACCAAGGGTGAGCCAGACGTGAACACCCAAGAGGAGATTAAGGCTTTAGGTTCATGAGCATGAATGGAATTGGGTAACTCCAACTTCTGGTGAATTATCATAGGCTATGGTACTACAAATCCACTGAGCAATGATAGAGGGGGAAACGGGATCCTCGAATGAATTGTCCAACCATTTCTTGATCCGACTGAAAAACAGAGTCCAAGAAGGCTTTTTTTGACTTGAAGGAGGGAGGTCGCCTGCATTCCGGTGAGTGGAAGCTTCTGATTCCGCATGCACAGGGTCGTTGTTGGAGGTTAACGACCCTACCTGCTTGGTTGCTTCTGAATAAAACCTTAAGTCTCCGATTGGTCAGTGTGCCCTATCGGGGCTTCCTGTCTCCACGACAGGTATGAGAGCTTTCTCTACGATGGGAGAGGGTACCTCATGCTACCGTAACCCTTCTACTTCAGAGCCAATTCGGAAGTCAATGCTCAAATACAAGACTCTTTTTGTAGTGCAGGGAAGCTTAAGAGGACTGCATTGCTGCCAGGGGCAACTGTTCTTTATATAAGCTTACTGAATTCTGTTCACTACATAGCAGCAGTTTGTCTGCAATGTAGTAATCCAGGGTCACAAAACTATTAAAAAACGTTGGTCTTTTTCACGATCTTGCCAGCCAAGCAAGCAGTGATGGGGCATGCCGTTTTGTGTGCAAGTGTCGCTGGTAATATAGTGAACTAGGTAATTTCACAATTTTTTACCTAAGCTTTATAGGGGGTACACCGTAGCTTTGCCAGGTCCGTTATAGGCGATTTACAGTAAGTAAATACAGGGTGGTCCACTAAAAAATGACGACCCAACTCCAGTCGTCAACTTTTCCAACTTTTCTAGTTAGCAGTCCTCAGAACCAGAAGTGGACAGAAATCTTCCCGTTTCATGAGTTTTGATGTCTGTCCTATCCTGGTTCTAAGGTGTGCTAACTAGAAAAGTTGGACTTAAGAAATATTGGGTCGTCAGTTTTTTGTGGACCACCCTGTAAATAAATAAATAACGGACTGTTAAAAAATAACGTGGCAACAATTCCTTCTCCATGAAGGAGATCTTGGGGGAAAAAATCCAATCAGTAATCAATGCAGTAAATAATACAGAAAATTATTAATTCATAGAAAGAAATAAACTTCGAGAAAATAATTAACAATACAGGGTGGTCCAAAAGTCGGGCCTACCTGAATATATCCTAAATGGTGTCAAATATCCTGAAAATAAGTTTATAGTAATAATGAGTAAACAGCGGGGATTCAGATGAGTGTAAAGACGATGACCTTGAAGACCTCCATCAAGGTCATCGCATTGCTAACTTCTAAAGGAAGCACCGTAGACCATCAGTGCATTTGAAAGTTGTAGGTAATCATTAAAAACTGCCAACCCAAGAAACAGAATGGAAATCCATGTAGAAACGCCAGAGTTATGTGCAAAATACCCATTTTGCACATAAACTTCACTGCAAGAGCTACTTGTCAAGCAGTGAAGCAAATGGAAAGGTTAGAAGGCAGTGACCAGCTAGCATCTCCGGTCTGTTGTACACAGTTATCCCAATGCTGTTTATTTCATGTTTGTTTGTTGTTTTACGGGTATTAGCCAGTTTTGTGTATTTCATTGCGTGAAATTTGAACAATGTTTCTGTCACCATTTTATTGTTCAGGACCAACGGGTGTGGTATGCGGTCAGACATGTTATTAGTGGGTTCTAAACAAATAACATGGGCGTACATAACTGTAACGAACTTCTAAATAAATTAATTGTAAATAACTTTGTAAACAACTACAAAAGCTGCAAACTTGCAACTTGAAGGCTGTTTTCGTAACCTCTACTATTGAGTTAGAAATGGAGGATTAATTTTGACCAACAAAGAGGGGGGGGGGTTAAGGACCCAACTTGGACCATCACGTTTGTGTGGAATAAAAATAAGATGGAAATCAATCAAGAAGGTGCTCGAAATGGTGTCCCATCTCATTGCGGCATGCTTGTGCCCGTGACGTTGTGGCATGTAGTACCCGTTCGAATGTTGCTGCTGGGATGGCTCTACATGTTGCACGTATCCGTTCCTTTAGGTCTTCAGCTGTTGTTGTGGGGGTTTCATACACTTGGGCTTTAACGTGGCCCCACAGGAAAAAGTCCAGCGTAGTTAAATCTGGTGATCGAGCAGGCCAAGCCGTTGGGCCAGCTTGACCGATCCACTGTCCTGGGAACAAAGCGTCGAACCGCTGTCGCACAGTTCTACGGAAGTGGGGTGGGGCTCCATCAAGTTGGTACCAAATTGCCTGCACCGTCGCTAGTGGCAGGTTGTCCATAACGTCAGTTACAACGTCATCTACAATGAGTTCAAGGTAGCGTTCCCCATTTAGAGTTCCATCGTAGAATACTGGGCCAATGATGTGGCCATTTAAGATCCCACACCAGACATTAAACCGCCATTGTTCCTGATGTCGGGCTTCTCGCAACCAGTGAGGATTCTCGTCTGCCCAGTAGTGAACATTGTGCGTATTCACGATGCCATCCCGTGTGAATTGCACCTCGTCTGTCCAAAATACATGATTGAAAAATAAAGGGTCAGCAGTAGTTCTTCCCAAGAACCAATCGCAGTACTGCAGACGGGGGTCATAATCTGTTGCTCGCAGCGCCTGATGAAGATGAACATGGTATGGATGGAAACTGTTCCTCTTCAGGACACGTAGGACAGACTGATGACTGATGTTAAGTGCCCTTCCAACTGCATGACTACTGGTATGCGGGTTTTCGGCTACTGCTGCGAGAACCATCACACTATTGTTGTCGTCTGTTGCAATTCGAGGCCGACCTGTTCGAGGACGGGGTACAATGCTGCCCGTTTCCAGGAAACGAGCAAGTGTCCTGTTGAACGTTCGTATTGTTGGATGCCTTTGTTGAGGATGCCGTTCTGCATAAATTCGAAGAGCTTCACGAACATTTTCGTGGGCCAAACCATAGCACACGATCATGTCCACGAGTTCTGCATTGGCGTAGGCTGCCATCTGAAATTAGTGTTCTGTGTATCTGGCTGAAATTTGCTAAAGTGCATTTAATTATTTACTCATCAGCCTAACTGAGAGTATTTGAAGTACGGCTGAACTGCGCTGAAGTGCAGGTAATTAATGTCTCATCAGCCTAACTGAGAGTAGTTGAATTATGGCTGAAGTGTGCTGAAGTGTAGTTCTTATTTCTTAATCAGCCTTAGGGATCCGGGGAGGGGGGGGGTATGGAGCTGGATTGACTTCGGGACCGACAGAATTTCGAACCCCCCCCCCTCCACGGGACTGAATAAAATTTTGACCAGCTCCTTATTAACTCAAGATACAAAACAAAACTCTGTTCCTTTTCATTCCCCAGGAAATACGTATAAAAAAGAGGGAAGGTTTCGTATTCCTTCTTAGGCTATCCATCGATGATATCTGTAGTCAACTCTAATTAGTAGATGTGAAAAATGTGCTATGACAGTTTTTAAAGACAGAACAAGGCTGATTACAAATAATAAAATGTTCCCAAAAACATTGAAAAAATCATATTCCAATGATGAATGTGCCATTGGAGCTTAACCTTAAATTTCCCCTCTAGTTTGTTTACATCTTCTCTAACTTCCATCCCTTTGCCAGAGACTAACACTTCATGACCCCTTACAAAGACTAGACGAAAGAACTCTCCCCCCCCCCCCCCCCCCAATTACAAAATGACTGCATGGTTCCAAATTGGGAGTAGTTGAATTCCGGCTGAGATGTGCTGCAGCTCAGTTTTCTTTTCGAGCTTCTCCATCAGTGTGCGGTGTGCTTCACTACTTGACAAGTAGCTCTTGCAGTGAAGTTTATGTGCAAAAAGGGTATTTTGCACATAACTCTGGCGTTTCTACATGGATTTCCATTGTTTCTTGGGTTGGCAGTTTTTAATGATTACCTACAACTTTCAAATTTGCACTGATGGTCTACGGTGCTTCCTTTAGAAGTTAGCAATGCGATGACCTTGATGGAGGTCTTCAAGGTCATCGTCTTTGCACTCATCTGAATCCCCGCTGTTTACTCATTATTACTATAAACTTATTTTCAGGATATTTGACACCATTTAGGATATATTCAGGTAGGCCCGACTTTTGGACCACCCTGTATAACAATACCATTCAGTCGATTCATTTAGTAACCAATTTACTATGCGTTTAGACTTGCACGTTTTTAGACTAAATATAATAAAATAGTCGGATGACGAAAAATCTGCAAAACAGCTTGCAACATGAAGCAATCATAAAATTCTGTAATAAAAATTTACTTAAATGTGTATTGGCTTACCATGCCAGTCAAACCTGTTTCTACATTGAGTGGTGGTGGTGGTGATGATTTCCCGTTACACAGAATCCCGTCTCGCAGAAAATAAAGCGGATTCAAGAATTTTCTGTGAAATGGGAATTCCCGTTTTGTAGAATCTCTTTTCGCCGAATCAAAATATTCTTTAAAATGTAACATTGCAGAAGTAAAAGATGGATTCCTAATATTATTGCAGTAATGTGTGATTAGTTGCAGTTTCTGATGTTATGTTATATTATGTTTAGCCTCAACAAGTGCAGCAGCGCGAGCGAGACCCATAGCTTGGGGAAAAAATTATTCTGCAAAACGGGAATTCCCATTAAGCAGAAAAATATTAATCATTTTATTTTCTATGATTGAGACATGACCATGGTGGTATCAGGGGACAACATCGTCAGGTAAGCTGTACCAGAGTGGGATGATGCTTAGGCTAGAGGTCGACCAATTTTTGGTTTCAGCTGAAACTGAACTGCTGGTTATGGCAGTGGTTTCGGTTTTGGCCGAAATTGAAAAGTGTGTCGGTAAAGCCAAAACTACTTTGGTTTCCAGCGTCAGCTCTATGCTTGAAGTTGTGTCCCTAACTTCACTTAGTGATCCAGCTAACAATCTGATAATCCATGAAGATAAAGCCTTAAAGGTAAGCCGTAAGTGTTTTTAATCTGTATAAAATTATATACTTTGTTAGACATACAAATACAATTACGTTGTATACATCTGCTGAATTGTAGCATAGGCCTATACACCTTTATGATTTTATCCTTCCTTTTTTATCTTACTAGCAGCGCTATCCGGCTTCATTCGTTTGGAATAATTTTGCCCAGGGGTAGCAGACGCACTCCCCCCACCTCTAATTCATCAGAATGTAAACAGAACAGCAGGTAAAACATGCTAAGCTCAGCACACAGGCATTATCCCCCCCACCCGTCCCACTTCCAATCCTTTTTTTTCCAGAAAAGAGATGCCGAAGTTCCGTTTTCGTGCTAGTTTCGTTTTCCAAAAACGCAGGCAACCACCGCAACCACTTTCATTTTCGCTTTTCCCCTAGTTTCGTATTCGAGAATAGTGACATCTAGTGGGCGATCTTCGAAGTCAGTCCTCGCGCGGACACCCGCACTCCATTTTTTGTGCTGGGTCACTTTCATTTATAGTATAGGATTGTGCCTCTTACCATATCATCTAGTGAGCAAAGTTGTTATTAAACGAATGTTACAATACCAGGCTTTTAACAAATAAATTGCTTGCACTACCAGAGTGGATATTATTGTCTAGAGGTAATTATAACCAAGACATACGCATTGTACACCACGCTACTGCTGAATGCTATTCCATGACGTAAGCATTGGACATCATGGATTTGAAGAGGTTAATGAATTGGTATGCACCTCGGGAAGATGAAGGAATGTTAACTCTTGACCAGTGTATGTTGACTGGCGGAATACCTCCCGATCCCTTGCCAGTGCAGCAAGTTCTCCTTGACGAGCAGTTGTGGTTACTCAGAAGGGAGCTTTATGTAGTGGCCTGTACGGGGAGTAAGAGAGGATCCTAAGAACCAACAAGATATTCCATACAGGGAATAGTCTTCTCACCCGTGGTCACTGGTGAGAAGATTAAGGTGAGAAATAGAGATCTGATGCACAGTCTCCTCTTTCCCTATATGTGTCAGAACGGAATTGATGAGAAATTGGTACGTTTTTATTGCCATGGTGTAGACTTTCTTAGAACGGGTACTACAAACACTTGACGACTTGCTGCACCTCTGGGTTACGAGGATCCATGTTGGCAAAAGAACTTCTCCGATTTCCTCCAGTTTGAGTGTAGCGTCGTACCTAAGTGCTGAGACAGTAGATCCTCTTTGAGGGGAAGTTGTATCGGGTCCTCCTTGCTGATCTCCAACAGATCGACAAACCAAAGGGCTGCCGGCCAGTATAGGGCGAAGAGCATGATCATTGCTCGGAGAGGGAGTGTCAACGGTGGGACGATGGGTGTTCTTCCTAGTGGCAAGAGGTCGATTATGGCTGTACTCCTATTTATGGAAGATTAAGCTTCACACCTTAGGACATAGTCTCCACACCATTGATGGGATTTTGTCTTATCTGGAGAGTTCATCCACAAGGACGTTCACTTTCCCCGCTTCGTGTCTGGGGAAGAGGGTCGCATTGATGGACTGGGAAATGTTGAACAGAGTTGAGACTGCCTGTTGGAGAATGTGAGTTTGTCCCGCCTCCTTTCCTGATAAATGTGATCGCTGATGTGTTGTTGGACATGACTGCAATGGACTTCCCCGACAGGCTTGAACCCAGAAAAGTATGGGACTGAAATTCGCTGTCAGTTCAAGGATATCGTGAGCAATGTCTTCTCCTGGTCTGACGTAATACCTGATGAAAGGAGTCGGGTGCTCACGGGTGGATGGGCACCCCTGCTATGGTGTTTGAGGTCCGACGAAATGAAGTGTTTCCCAGGTAAGGTTGGTTACGGAAACTTTGCCCTCCCAGACACCTCTGAAATAATACTTGTAAAATATTGGCCATCCTGCTTTTAAGCTACTTCGGGAGTTTATCAGCTTAGTTAACGGAGCTTAGTGCGATTTCATGTAGTATTTTAAAGTCTAGTTACGATTGCAAATGGCTAGTGCAATTTTTTTTCTTGTTAAGAGTGACCTAGCTGGTTACCTAACCATTATTGTACGAAGTTTTGTAAAGAACACGCAAGTTGCCGTCTAACTCTTTAAATATAAAACTAGTTTCACTTTGTGAATCGTCATCATTGTATGCATAGGTTAATCATAGTTATCTAATTGATCCTCTGTTTGCTGCTTATGAGCAGCGAGGAAGAATTGGAGGACAAATTTTAAACATACAATTAAGTTTAGACGATACATTAACTTTAACTTTAGTATCTTCAAGTTCGGAAGTTAGTAGTTTTGTTAGTACCGACAAAAACGTTGTAATGCCTCCCACTTTAGCGTGCAAAAAACTACACGAATTTGATCCCAATATTGAGACTTGGGCTGCCTATTTGAGCATGTGGAGACTTGGGCGGCCTGTGACATTCCCGCTGGCAAACAAGCTGCTCTTTTATTAATTAGTGTTAGAGCAAAATCCTAAGGGTTGCTACGAATGTGCTAATGATCCACCCTCAGCAAAACAGCAAAAACATTGCATTTACATTTTACTTGTTAGTAATGTCTGCCCTAAGCCCAATTATCTGTAAGAACGAGTCGCGTTCCAAAAGCGGGAGCAGGCTTCGTGCGAAACAACTGCTACTTATACAACAGAGTTAAAACGTTTAACACTGCAGTGCAATTAAGGCACTGCAGATGGGACCAAGCTGGAGACTACGTTACGAGATAGATTTATGGTGGGTATCCGAAACCCGAACACATTAAAACAGCTCTTGGCTAAGGACCCAGATACTTGACTTTTGAAGAAGCTTGTAAGTTTGCTCTCGCCCAAGAACTGGCACAGAAAAATATAATGCAGTTTTAGGTGTCTTTTGCTAACTTGGTGAAGAACAAACGTCCATTTAACTTAAAGAAAAGGCAAAATGATGCTAAGTGCTTCTCTTGTGGTTACCCCAATTATGTGAAAGCCGTCTGCAGGTAAAAAAAAAAAAAAGCATACGTGCTCAGCCTACAGGATTGTTGGACACGTAAGCCGCATTTGTAGTTCTGCCAAACCTGAAGGGACAGTACGGCATCCTCATCTTATAAACCAAAAAAGGTACAGACTAAATACCGATGTTCTGATCAAAACTTCGACTGACGCTACGGTTTTTATACTTTGGCAGCTTATCATAGTGATTCACCAACAATTACGCACCACCAAAAGAGTTCCAGTTTCTTCTAAACTAGGAAATTTTCGATAGTTTTTACTAACTTCATCAGGCATGAGCTTTGATACACAAGCACGCACAAACTGTCTTATCACACACCGACACCAATGATCGCCCCTATTTGAATTTCGTTCCACACTACTAGTCTCCCAGTGGGCCTTAAGCAGTAATTCATCCTGGCCGCAGCTGAAGTCATTCTCACTCATTGAGCTTGACTCGTCAAGAAGAAATCTGTAGGAAGAAATCTTTTCCACTGCGATCGTTGGTGTGTGAGAAGACAGTTTGTACGAGAGTGTGTCTCAAAGCTCATGCCTGATGAAGTTAGTTAGTAAAAACTATTAAAATTTGCAAGTTTAGAAGAAACTGGAACTCTTTTGGTGGTGCATAATTGTTGTTTTGAGTCACAACAGTACAGACGGCTAGCAAAAAGAAAAACGGAAATTTACCAGCTCCCATGAAGGCCGGCTAAAATTTGTTTGTTTTGCAAGGGGGGGGGGGGAATACAACACCTGTTAAGTTTTCCATTGATTGTCTCGATGCTGCCTTGGACCTTGAGATCTTGAAGTGTTTTAGCCAGCCAGCCCAGTTACCCCGTCCCGCACATGCGCGGGCCTTCCTTTAAGAATGGCAGCTCCGTGAGCATGTCATCTGTTTGTTTCTCTCGATTGTCTATAAGGTGATTCAAGAGGGTAGGCAGGGTGGGTCTGAAGGTATTGTATTTCGCTATTGTAAAACGCTAGTAGGTCGTGATTTGCACAGGATGAAATTAAGGTTTCCTAAGTTTCCAAATGCAGTGTCATCTGTGGGTGATGTTCCTTCCCAGGCCGGTGCAATTACAGGATTCAGGGGGGAGTGATGTGGCCGGAATTCTTGGGTCTCGAGGTTTGGAGGTCTGCAGTGAGTGCAAGAAGCGTGATGGTTTGTAAGTTGTTTTGTGTTTCATGGCGAGGGGAATGAAACACGAAGTTTGGAGTGTAACAGGTGTGTTTTTTCCCATGTGAGGTTCGGATGTTGTGGTTTTTTCAGAAAGAGCGAACCTTAGCAAATGGTTTGCGGAGGCTTGAAGGAGCTGAGCATTCTTGGTTTATAGAGTTTGTATTGTTTCCTTGAGTTTCTGATTTTCATCTTTCAGGGTGTGAAAGATCTTTTCTACCCTGTGAGTGTTTTTTGATAGTTGGAACCTTTGTTTTCCCTTTAGTTTCAGTTTGTGGTGTAGTAGATTCTTGAGGGTGAGACTGTCTAAATCAGGAGTGTCAGAATCAAGTCCGTACAAAGTTTCGTTTTCAACGTTCTTCGTTTGATGAGCTTGTCCGGTAATGCATTGTGGGTCAGTAGAGTTTGTGTTGTCTTCTTTTTTCGGGGGAGAAGAAGAGGTTGTTGAGGCCTTATCGTCTTTTATGTCTTCGTAACCGTCATTTCCCTCTGGTGAGGGGGAGTGGGGGGTTGCGGCAATTTCGAGATGAGAGAAGGAGATACCTCATCGTGTTGTAGCGGGGGTTGATCTGTGATGGGTGATGAAGGGCTTTCACTTGCAATAGATATGACGTCAGGCACTTGTGGTGGATCCACATTACATTCTTGTGGTGGTGCTAGGAGCTGTGGAGAGGCATTGGCGAACACTGAAATGGATGATTCCGGGGTGTACGTGGTTACGAGCTGTGAACTTGAAGATGTGGTCCGAGGAGTTAGCAGTGTTTTCGAAAGGGTTGAGGATGGTTGGATTTTCCACTTTTTAGGTGGGGTTGGCTTCGTGTCCGGTGATTCGTTGTGTAACTTATGGAGTAGTTCTTGACGCAGAAATTGTTGTCTTTTGCACACTGCAGACACAAGTTGCATGCTGGCAATTATGCGCCACTGATTACGGGGAATCGTGACAGATATCGGGCAGGGTTTTTTGTGGTGATACTGGCACACATGGGTGTGTGGGTGAAGTCTTTTCGGATTGGTTAGGCCTGGACACGAGCATTTTCCTCCATCATCGATGATAGGGATTCTACCAAAATAAACATTGACTACTTCTTCGTCGGCTAAGGTTTTCACACATTTTGTTTTCACCATGTTGACAGGGTGGGAGAAAGGCTAAACAGGCGGGGAAAAACGATGCGCCAAATCGTCACAAAATGGCGTAGTGGTGGAGAAACGGAAAATAGCTTTGGCATTTCACCGGAAGAGGGCTGGATTAGTCCCATTGTGGGGAAGGGTTAGAAGAGCATCAATGGATGCAGAGCAGTTTGAGTCGTCGGCTTGATGGGTAGGGGATTGCGGCAGGCTTCCTCGTGATTCGGGTGAAAGACGTTGGTTGAGTTAGGGAGGTGAAAGTTATTATGGGGAGTGCATTCGGACGGGTGTGGCGATGCGGGTCGCAGCCAGTTCGGGTTGTGGCTTCCGCTTGCTTCGGAATGTTCACGGACGAATGGGTGAAGTAAAGGTCCCCGATGACGAGTTTAGAAGGAGGGCCGTGGTTTCAGCATTTGGCCAAAAGGCGACATATTGGTGCGTGTAATCAGCTTTCGGACGGGGGTAATGGCGACCGGAGTAAGTGCGTCAAGTTTCCCAAGGAGATGGAGCGTGAAGCAGTACATTCGGGTGGTGGATTGGTCCTGGCAGGTTGGTCGACGTCGGGCGGCGGATCGTTCATGGGTGACAGCGGAAGAGAGGCCACGTTGTTTCGCGAGGAACCAGTTCAGCTCGTAGGGTTTTTGTATGGTGGGTTGATCTCGGGCCCATGAGAGGTTATGATGTGTTCTTGTGGGAAGGGTCCGACAAGTGAAGCTTTCGGACAGAGGGTCGGTCCCGGGAGACGACGGGAAAGAATCCACGATGATTCCGTGTGGGAGCTCTTCGTTCAGTGTAGCTTTCGGTCGGACAGTTCAATGCGGCTATAGGCGCGGTGTGATATTGTGCCCTTGTGGGAACAATCCGGCAAGCAAAGCTTACGGACGGTGGGTTGGTCTGGGGTAATGAGAGGGGAGCCACAGTGGCTTAGTTGTAGATGGGTCGGGCGAAAGGTCACAGTCCGAGAGCTTGGCTTTCGGAAGTGAAAACAGCAATGGGGCTTCAGGTTTCCATAAGGAGGCAGTTCATATGGCGAGTAAGGGGATGGCGGAGAGATCCCGGAAGAACGACAGGAAAGGAGCCGCATCGTCTTCATGTTGAATGGTGCATCAAACGGGGAGCAGGGTGGATAGATCCCGGGTAACAACGGGAAGGGAGCTACGGTGTCTTCATTGCAGACGAGTCGGGTGAAAGGCAACAGACTGGCAGTCAAGCTTTCGGTTCGGGAATGGGGCGATCACAGGAGACTTCAGGCTATTATGGGTAGATGGTCCGTCAGGGGGTCACGGTGTCTTCGAGGCATGGGGTAGGTCAGTCCGTTAGCTGTCGGATGGTGGAACGATCCCGGGAGGCAACGGGAAGGGAGCCACGGTGACCTCATTGCAGATGAGATGGGTGAAAGCAAAAGAACCATCAAGTTGAGCTTTCGGACGTTAGGCGATTACAAGAGGTTTCGGGACATCGTTGGGAGATACATCAGTACGTTAGCGAAGCTATCGGACGCTGGACCGGTCCCGGGAGGCAACGGGAAGGGAGCTACGGTGACTTCAATGCAGGTGAAAGCAAAAGAACCGTCAAGTTGGGCTTTCGGACGTCAGGCGAGGAGACGACCGGACAACGTTAGGAGCCAGTTCAGTCCGTCAGAGGAGCTTTCGGACAGTGGACCGGTCCCGGAAGTCAACGGGAAGGGAGCCACGATGTCTTCATGGTAACCAGGCGTCGGTAAAGAGTGGCGGGCGACAGGCGAGCCCGTCCCCTTGGCATGGGTTCCAAATCCCGGACGAAAACTCCAACAAGAGCAGCAGAACGAGCGACCGTTCGACGATCGCTGGAGATAAAAAGTTGACATGCTCACTGAGCTGCCATTCTTAGAAGGTTCACATGCACTGGACGGAGTAACCGGGCTGGCTGGCTACAACACTTCAAGATCTCAAGGTCCAAGGCAGCATCGAGACAATCAATGCAAAAATTGACAGGTATTGGATTTTTCCCAAAGCAATAAGAAATCATAAATATTCCAGGAAAACAGCACCCATGCTAGAAGAGTCTGAAAATTCTGATTCTCTTGATAGTGAAATAAATACATTGATATCAAAGTGTTCACAGTAACAAGTGGGTTGTTCACTGTGACCTCAGTGGTCGTAAATTATCGTTAGAATTTGATTCGGGTTCAGATTTCACTTTCTTACCCTCTGGTTGGTACCACAATTACTTTCTTAAGTTAAACTAAACCCTACCGACATAACTCTTTTAAGTCTTGGGTAGGAACAGTGGTTAAACCTTTGGGTACAATTAAATTAAATGTCACGCTTAACAACCAAATTGAAAGCTTATTTGCTGCAAATTCACCTGGTGAGCAACCAGCGCTCCTACGTCTTAGTTGGATGACAAAGTTTAATCTGGATGTAAATCAATTCTATAAAGTTGAAGTTGATAATCTTGAAGCTGCTACACAGGATGCTAATTTTGTTTCTGACGATGACGTCCTTGCTAGGTTTCTTGACACCTATTTTCATCGTGTCTTGACATCTTCAAAGACTTCAAAGCCAAAATCTTAGTTAAAGCTTATGCTGTTCCCAAATACTGTTAGGCTAGATCTGTGCCCCTAGCTGTTAGAGGCAAAGTCGAAGCTGAAGTCAACGAACTAGTTTGGGACGGCATTCTAAATTCAGTTAATTGCTGTGCTTGGGTGACCCCCTCAGTTTTGGGGTTCAAAACTAACGGGTAGTGGGGGTGTTACTCTGGCACAGTTAATCTACAGCAGGAAATAAGAGTATCATCCCGTGCCTAAGGCCGAAGATCTGTTCAGTCAGCTTGCCGGATGTGATACCTTTTCTATTATCGACATCTAGGATGCATTCTTGCCGATAGAGCGTGACGAGGAATCAAAGGTACCCTTAACAATTAACCCCTCTTTAGGTCTATTTCAATGGGAAATTATTCTTAGATGGTCATCTCAATTTTTGAGTGTGGATCTGGAGTTGCCCCCGATTAGACAATTAATGGAGAGGATTACTAACGGAAAGGCTATTATAATTGAAAACTTCCTACCTCTACGGATGCCTTGTATTCCTGAAGAGCAAATGCAGTAACACGCTTCAGAACGTCTTGCAAGGACAGGGATTTGATTTCTGCAATACAAAGAACCATGTTTGCATCTGAACCACTACAGTATAGCACATATACCACCTATTCCTACATGCAGAGTACATAGTCCAAAAGTCTATCAGCAGGATATATCCCAAATGGTGCACGCAAATATTACACAAATATACAAAAGTGAGCCAATTCTTCTACACGGCCATTACGTAGTTTGCTGCAGGCCCAAGAAATTATTAAAAAGAGAAAAACTACTATAACTTGTTTATGTACATCTCGTACCACTTTTGACATATTCAGCAGAGTTCACAAGCTTGGACCACCGTTTATACAGAACACAGGGACTCTGTATCGCCTCACACAATCACACAAACACCACCAGTAACAATAAATAAAAGATTTTTACTTTAAATTTTCGGAGACTATTTCCGTCTCCTCCTCAGAAGCACTACACAAAATCTAGGTGAAAAATTCTGTCACCCATGATTTTCGTTGTCAATGGACGGATCAAAACTCAATCCCAATCACATCGCTACCACTGATCTTTATTGTGTCGCTTAAGGATTTCTGGTCAATGGAAACTCGACCAGGTGGCCTTAAGCGACACACAATAAAGATCATAGCGAAGCAATTGGGAACGAGTTTTGATCCGTTCGTTGACAATGAAAATCATGTAGACTGACAGAATTTTTCATGTAGTTTTTGTATAGTGCTTCTGAGGAAGGAGACAGGATAGTCTCCAAAAATGTAAAGTAAAAATCTTTTATTTATTGTTACTGGCGGTGCTTGTGTCTGAATTGTTCTCGTTATGTCGTTTGTACACTCACTGTAGTCGAAGTTTATCGGTATTTAGCCAGCTTTGTATCACGCATTATTTATACATAGTGTTCTAGAACGAGGAGGGGGGGGGGCAAATTCAACTGCTGTGCAAAAACGGTTATTCTTTCTTTAAAACCAATAAGAACATTTCCAGGCTTTGCCACGATCTACCAAATACATTATCGTAAATCGTGTAAACAATGTCCTGGTGGAGCAGGCACCCACCCCTCTAAAATGCTCCAAAGTAACAAAGAAATAGTGGTGCAGTTACTTTAAATTGTTGTTTTTCTGTTACAAAATTAACTAAAACTTCAAACATTTGAAGGGACACCCGGCCTGCCTTATCACCATCCGCGCATATAACACCGCAAAGGTCAACTGAGATAGTAGCTGTGTTCCTCGCAGCGAAGAACGCAGCTACTGTCTCAATTGGCAATGAGCATAAATAAAAGATGCATAATCTTGTCGTCACAAATCAGAATGATTCTCAATTTCGACATCACAATTTATAATTTTCTAGGCTTGTGTCTTATAATTTTCCTTCGGCGATCTATTGGAATAATTAATTTTAATTTTTATCGCATTAGTCTTTTAGATTTTTGATCTCACAGGAATTGTTAGAAAATTAGTACATGCACACACAGAGATGAAACGTCATGGTTATTGTAAGCGCGCAAGGATCATATACTGCGGGACACAGTAAATATAGTTAGTTAATCATTATTCAACAGAAAATCTCCAAAATGACACTTTTTAAAACGGTTTTTACCAAGGGAATGACTAACGGTAAGGAAATATTCCTTTGGGGCCATACTTGATGTGGTGGATCGAGAAAAATGCAACTGGGAAGAATGTCCTTTAACAAAATACACTTTTTATACAACACGATTAAAGAACGCGAACTCCCTTACGTTTGCGCTCCACTTTTAAGTTTGCTCTATGCTAAAAGTTGGCATCAAGACATGTGGATCACTCTCCCCCAGACGGAAGATGAGCATTTTTGCAACAGTTTTAGTGTAAAATCACGTCCAATCCTGTAGTTATGATTGTGTGGTTATAAATTAGTTTTAACTGTAAATTTTGTTGGATTTTGTAGGAGTGACGATCTAATAAACTAAATTTTTGAATAAATGAGAATAAAAGCAATGCGTTAACGCTAGATTGAATCCAGATCCAATACGTGAACGATCACATAACCGCCAACTTCCCTGTCATGCGCCCTACCTCGACAGAAGCAAGGTTACAAAATAGGTTATGTTTGATTGCGTGCCCTCCACTGATTTTTGCGAATTTACTACAAAATGCCCCATGGGCGAGTATTACACGATTTATGGTAATGCATACGCCAATCAAAAAAGATCGCAACTTCTCGTTTAGTTCAGATTCTTAAGTCCTGTACTCATAAACCCTTTCAGCAACAAAAAAAAAAAGACCAAGACATCCTTAATGTTTCCGCACCCCACATTCAGTATTGTTATTTGATACAACATTTACCTGCTATGAAGTCATACTCAGAAATCCCATTTAATGTCTGTCGTAGTCATTGCTTATACTTCTACATTTTTCACAGCATAGCATTCTGTAAGTTTTTTCTCACTTCGCGGTTGGAATTCCAACCATTCCAACTAAAGGCATTAGCCATTACAGAGGTACGACACGTTCCGTATCAATTTCCAAATGCTAGTCCATATGTTTCTTTTTAATGAAGTACACTGCTCCTAGTTATATTTGTTTAACAAATGTTTAACTCGGCACTTCGTTCCATAACATCACTTTTTTTTACATGGATATGGTGTTGTTTGCAATAAGCATTCTCAACAGCCATCCAGACTGTATCTTGTACTTATTCATGGAATTAGCACAGAACATGTCTAACTTCTGGTAAAGGCTGGCAGCTTCGATACAAGCATTGAACTTGGCTACAAAGTCCGAAAATGTAAATCAAAACACTCGACAATGTAGGAGCACAATTTATGGCTATCACATGAGACAAGTTAAAAATGTCATAGCGCTTACTTCGAAATACTGGAATCATCTTCGTAGCAATCGTTTACGCACAATTTCAAATAAACACAAACGATGAACACAAACAATGTATGATTTTTGACTGACTTCACATGGTGCTTAGTATCATATTTAATAATTAACTTAAATCGGGGGTGCGGAAATGTTAAGTGTATCTTGGTAAATTTTTGCTGTAAGGATTTTTGAGGAAATAATTAGAAAATAAGCCAAATTGGGAACATATCAAGTTCTGTAGGAATGTGGAGTAACAAACTCCTGATTCAATAGACGGTCTTACAAGTGACGTGATTATCATGGGCACAGCCCCAGCATATCTTACACTATAAGCCAAAGTTCAGAGCAAATAGGAGAGCGCAAAGCTAGAGTCAAGAATTGATTGTGGCAAGGGTCATTGTTGTATATTGTTTTAAGCCAAAAAGTGAGAGCCTAAGCAAAAGAGATGGAATTGGCAATGACTAGGTCAAGCAAATTCATTGTTGTATATAGTTAAGTCAAGAGCCGAAGAAAAAGTGCTGTTGAGTCGAGCTTGGAAAGTCGGTCAGTAGATGTCGCCAGCGACCACGCGTATGGCAGCGGGTAGGTAGGGGGAGAGGTAGGAAGGGAAATGGGGATAGGGATGGGGAGGAAGGGAAGGAAAGGGGGAAAGGCAGTATTAAATTCAACTACCCACCCAAATTCAACTACGTGTAGCAAAGGGGTGAAGGGAAGCAGGGGTACGGGTTAGAGGGGACGGAAGGGAAGGGAGAAAAGGGGAAGAGAGATGGGAGGGACAGGATGGGAGGAAAGGGGGAGTATTACAGGAAGAAACATTACCTGTCCAGTGAACGGGTAAAATTGCGGGTATGGAGGGCAAAGGGGACAGGGACGGGAAGAAATGGGTAGGAGAATGGGGTGGGAAAGAGGAAGGAGAGGATGGGAAGAAAGTAGGGAGAGGGGAGGGAGAGGATGGGAGGAAGAGAGGAGTATTACAGGAAAAAAAATTACCTGTCGCAGTAAACGTCCAGGCAACAACTGAGCGAAAACTGGCAAATAACAACGGGTGAAACGACATTCTGGGCAAAGCCAGGTACAACAGCTAGCTAAAAGTTAACACTTAATCATTGTCTACACTTGAACTAGCTCAAGAATCCTCAGATCTACAGACCAAACACTTTGCCGACCGAGTTAACTTGTCATTAATAACAACCTTATTATAAATTTCTTACAAGGCCATGCAAAGTTAAAAAAAAAATGGTTCTCGGGCACATAAAGTTGAAAACTGACGAGGGATGAGGCTTTTTATTTTTATTTTTTAACACATTTTATGGTAAAAAAAAAGACTTCATGCTGAAGTTAATTTTTATTGGACGAACAAGGCGCGACTATCAAAAGGTGTGTTCCCAGGGGGACGATGCTAGATGGAAGGCCCCAGAAGATGGGTGCCCTGGCACCAACCCTGTGACGTTTCCAAATGGTTGACTTACACCTAAATCTGGCTTAAAATTCCCCAATCCTGTTAAGTTTGTGTCCCACATTCTGTTTGCGCCAATACTTACATCATCGTGAATTACCGTTTTCGTAGTTTCTGTAGAACTAAAACAAACGCCAGCACGCGTGATGTAACGACACGTTCGTCTTCCGAAACCAATCCATCCAAATAGTGGTTAAAGCTTTTATTTCTCACTGAAGTAAAGATATTACTTCAAGCGGAAGGTTGACTCCTCACATTATTAAATGGCCTGATTGCTTCAACACAGCATTTAAAAGGCTATTTTTCGGACATTTTTATTCGAAGCAAGCGCAGATCAGATTTCAGAAACCCCAAAAAATTAATTTGATATAAACCTTTTTAGTTGTTGTGGCAGATTATCTAGTACTAGTTGTGTCCGTGCGCATGCTGCGCACCCCCCTGCCTCCCTCCAGGTGTTTGGTCTTTGGTTTTAAATTTATCAAACCGAAGACTGAACACAAGAATGACTCCC
The DNA here is from genome assembly GCA_023313725.1 of Lithobius niger. Classification (NCBI taxonomy): domain Eukaryota; kingdom Metazoa; phylum Arthropoda; class Chilopoda; order Lithobiomorpha; family Lithobiidae; genus Lithobius; species Lithobius niger. The sequence goes on from JAHWFP010139265.1 coordinate 80,979, forward strand.
ACATATGCCCTCTCCCTCACAATTACTTTAACCCCCAATCCCCACACTCCTACCCACTGCCCCCGTACACGCTCGTCCACCTCCCCCTCCCCGAAAACGTTGCTCCGTGACATTCTCCCTTTGGTGCAGCCCCGGAAATTCTCTGACGTGTGTTTGACTGAAGGCTAAAAAAAACCATATCACTGAGAAATCCAGCACTCAGTAAGAAAGTAATCCCATGTTTAAGTTAATCCTTTGAAACAATTCACTTCAGTAGCGCGCATTGCCCGCCACACACACTTGCAGTGGCACCCTCTCCAGCACCCCCCGAAAATGCCGCCCCGTGACATTTCTCCTTTGGTGCAGCCCCGGAAAAGTCGTACGAGTATGTTTGACTGAAGGCTAAAAAAAACCCTGAGAAATCCATCATTCAGTAAGCAAGTAACCCTATGTTTAAGTTAATTCTTTGAAACAATTAACCTTGGTACTGTGCATGGCGACATTGTTGCAAGCAACGATTGTTGCCGCCCACTTAAAAACAATTCAACTCCTTTCTGGAAGTGAACATTTAGGAAATAAACATTGGGGGCCTCGAAATTAAGAACCAATCGTCGTTTAGTTTAAAGTTGTCTGGTTTAGTAGACACAGGTTGTTTTTCTTTTTAGCTAAAACGCTGACAATGGCACAGTCCACGCGAAACCCGAACCTTTAGTCCAAGGCCGCCAATAGACGGCGACATGGCAGGTTTGGTAAGTGGCGCCATCTGTTCGAAGATGTTGGAAAAGTATCCCAACCCGAAATTGAAGGTGAATCCCATCAACAGATGGCACTACAGGGTGGGGTACTTGACTGTACGACAGAATGGCGTGGCCGGTGACTTGGCCGCCTGCTCCGTATTATATATGTAGATTGCCACAACAGTAGTGGTCAACCTAATGTTAACTTTGGAAAAGTCACTAATGCCGCGTCAATTATTTTTATTTCTTACAAAAAAATCAATGCGGGAGGGCCTGACAACCATTTTTTTTTACTTTGTATGGCCCAAGGCATTTTTTGTAGCATAAAAATATGCCTACCTGATGTGTGTTCCCATCATACCCTGGGTCAGAGCCTTATTACTGTTTAACTACACTCATTCCTTTATTATCCTTCTGCCAAAATACATCAGAATTAATCAATTTGCTGCTTGGGCATCTGTGATAGATTGTGTTGTGTTGCCAATTTTATAAACAGTCGTTTTAAACAAATAAGAGCCACTTATCGCAGCAGTGTCTTTGTGCTGGATTTTGGTTTCACCCCTTTTTCCATTTTACTCCATATCAATGTTGCGTGTAGCATACTACAAGCCTTTGTACTATGGCTGTGCCGGTGCCACTTTCCCCAATACTGGTGCTCGTTTGCCCGATTCCGATGCCAGTACCGGTACTTTTGGTCATGTGCAGATACTATGCCGATGCCATGCCAGTGCCAATGCCTATGTTAAACGATAACTTAATAAACAATACAGAACATGTTGATACGTTAATAATTTAACGGTGTAACAAACGTAACACTTTTACGAAGGACTTGTTCGCTAAACACTTTATTGCTCAGAGAGATCATGTAAACATTTTATACTTATAGGCCTAACCATTTACTGACTTAGTTGCAGGATAATTTTTTTTTAACGTTGGGAACAATATGCCATGTACTATGTACGAAAATGCAGATTCTGGAAAAAAAATGCCGATTCCGGTACTTTTTCCGGCACTTGTTAATTCGGTGCCGATCCGACACCGGTGGTACCTGCAGCCGGTCTCGGTACGAGTATTGGTATCTGCACAGCCTTACTTTGTACAGAAATGTAAGAATTTTCATTAAAATAAAACGCGTCCACCTACTGCCACCTTGACAAACACACTTCAGAAAAAAAAAGGCAATGTGAGCAATACAAAATAAATTGTCTGATTTGAACTAGCAAATATTATTTGATGAACTGTTAAATCAGAACTGTGGACTAGGGTATCAGCTTTTTTCATTATTATGTGATTATTGCATAGATTTTTTTTGCTTCACCAGAAAAAATGTACGACAAACGGCGAATCTCCTTTCGAGCAGCACCAAGCTCTACCCCACGTTAGGCCTAATGCATCGCCGCACTCACCCACGAACAGGGCGAGGGTGGTCCCAAAGATGTTCACTGGGAGTTAATCGGTGGCCACAACATCCGTAACGAATTTCCATCATCTTCAGAACGAAAAAAAAACTAACCAAAAACAAGGAGCAAAAAACAGACAGATCCACATACATGCCTGTCTAAAGAAAAAGTGAGCATCATGTACGAGGTGGGGTGGCGCTGATGTAGCAGCAGTGAGACCACACCTGGTTGGTAAACAAGACGGTAGCATGAAATTTGGGGAGTTGCACTTAACAGGAAGAGAGCATATTTTAAAGAAACAGCTATAAATATAGTCTAGCATTTTCGGTCAGAAAGTGAAAATTACCCAAAACATTTGCCAGCTGCTTCTGATGATGTTCTTGTAGATTGTTGATTGTAGTTTCATAAAGCTGCACAGTATTATTCATTTCATTTTTATGTGATTTGGTCAAGTTGTCTTGCAGTTCAGCAAGGGCCATGCTCTTTGCTTGTTTTGCCTCAGCTGCCACTCTTAACTGTTCTTCTTTCTGTAGCAACAGGAAATGTTGTTTTTGTTCTTGGAGTTGGAACATTGCTTCGTTCTGAAAAATAAACACAAAAACTGTCATACTCAATCACCATTCTCAAGGGAAAGAAAAAAGAAAACTACGCATTAACAGCCACAGTTGTTCAGGACCATTATATATGTGACTAAAACAACGGTGTAAAGATAACCGATTGAACTCTGAAGATCACAATACAATCACCATATAAATTAGGGTACAATCCCAACTGAATTATAATCACAATGAAATTAAAGGCCGGTTGCCACCAAATTAGCATTGTAGCATCTAGGCCTATCGAGTTCTCTCTCGCAGGAAGCAAAGGAATGCAAAAAGCACAACTTTTAAACGCAACAAACAAGCCATGTGATTCCTTTATTATTGAATAAACATTTGGTACGCCCTTCGTGCACCTTAAAACAAGTTATAAAGATTAACGATACTGATGACACTAGATGGTGCCACGAAAAAATATAAAGAAATTCCCCTGGCGCCATCTAGTGACACTAATATCGTTAATTTTTACAGCTTGCTTCCAGGTGCACGAGGGCGTACCAATTTTTACTCAATAATTAAGGAGTCACGTGGCTTGTTTGTTGTGTTTAAAAGTTGTGCATTCCTTTGCTACCTGCGAGAGAGAACTTGATAGGCCTAGATGCTGCAATGCTAATTTGGTGGCAACCGGCCTGTAAGTTCTGAAGATCATAATTACTCGTCTGAGCAAGAAATACTATAATAATAAAAATGTAGACAAAAAAACAATCACAAATATATATTTTATTAATCATTAATATCATCTGAAAAACCCATTACTAGCAATACTATGAAATTCACTCATCGTAAAATAGATTTAAAACGTCAAAAACGCACACTTTCACAACCGGAGACACTCACACATCTCATAATTTGGGATACCTGAGCTGTTAACTTCATCAGGCACAATAAGAGTGGTTTTTAAAACTCTGGCTACATCTTGTTTTTTGTTTACGTCATCTGCTTTCAAGTTCAAAGACGCATGAGAGAGCGTACCTTCTGGTGAAGATAACTGCTCAGTTATCGAAAATTTGCAGATGCGTCAGTGTCTCCAGCTGTGAAAGTGGGCATTTTTGACGTTTTGAATCTATTTTACAATCATTAATATTTTATTAATTGACGTTTACATGTTCTGATTACTTAAATGCGTTAAGAAGACTTCAAATTTTGAATCCACAGTATTGATTTCAATCCCACTACATTTCAAAGATGGCTATTCAGTATACAATCAAAGTACAATAACAGCATTCTCTACTGCATGATGAGCCCAAACACGAGCGAAACAGTCTATCTAGAGATCTCAGTTGGTGAGAGCAGCTTGATTTCAAATGATCAACTGTCATTAATAGGCCTAAATATGGATGTCTACCATTTAGTAGAATGGAGCCCCAAACGAGCAGCAGTTTTTGGTTTTAGCTTGCTGAAACCAACGCCGGTTTTGTACTTGTTAAATTATCTCCAGCAAGATGCCTTTACTCATCCACAGAGTATTCTCTGCGGACGAGCCCAAACTAGCGTGAAACAGTCTAAGAGATCTCTGTGGGTGAGGGCAGCTCGATTTCAAATGGTCTAATTATTTATTCTTGATTTGCTTTGTTTATATGCTCTCTTACAACCGACAAATCCAGATAAAATATGTAAGATGGCATTTTATCATAAATTTCTTGGAGCTTTAAAGGGGGATTGCTACCAAATGACAGGCTGCAGCATCTATAGCCATTTATCGCTATCTAGTTCTGTCTAGCCCTTACTTTCAAAAAGCGACAGAACACACAAATAAATTTTTTATGAAACAAACAAGCCACATGCCTCCTTAATAATGTAAAGTTTGTGCGTGTACGTGCGCCAGGAAGCAAGAGGTAAAGTTATGCCTAACATAACAATGGGCGTTTTTTTTAAAATAAAGAATGACTGGTTTGAAACGCAGATTTTGAACCGCCAGAACAGCCATCTACTGAAAGTGATATTGTTAACCTTGACCGCTTACTCTCTGGTGCACGTGGATGCACAAACTTTACACTGAACAATTAAGGTGTCATGCGGCTTGTTTGTTGTTTAAAAAGAAATTTATTTGTGCATTCATGAAAAATTCACCACGTTACTTTGGATGTTCGTATAAATAAAATACTTCTTCAATGACGCTTAAATCCAAAAGTTTACAAAATACTTCTCAGTATTGTGAAATGCTAAAAGCAAATTTTCGGCAGGCGGATTTGACCGAAACTAGGTGTGCTGTTGACAGGAGGGCTGAAACAGCACACCTAGTTTCGGTCAAATCTGCCTGTCGAAAATTCCCTTTTAGCATTTCACAATACTGAGAAGTATTTTCTAAACTTTTGGATTTGAGCGTCCTTGAAGAAGTATTTTATTTGTGCATTAGTTCGTTTTTTGAAATCAAGTGCTACAACGAACTAAATAATGGAAGATGACGCTAGATGCTACAACCTGTCATTTGGTGAATAGGCACCTTTAAGCCATCTAAAGCAAACTAATGCTCGTGAAGATGAATCAGCTCAAATTTGAACCTCACTAGACGGTTTGGAAAGACCATTAAGAGAGGGGTAAACTCGGGGTGAATCTGGGAAACCTCTGATCATGTCACAGGGCCAAGTTAATGTCCAGAATATGCAGGACTGCCCTAGTCGCTGAAGCAGCATGGCAGTCTCTCACCCAGTTTTATCAGATACCAAAAAAGTACTTAAGCGATGAGGGAAAAATCATAGCACCATGCCCAACTTAGTTTACTCTTTGGTTGATTTAAAGGGAAGTTTAGTTTTTTGAGAGGGGGGGGGGGTTAAAGCATTCCATCCTGTTAAAGACAAACCCTGAAGCACCTTAGGAAGGCAACTTAGTAGCAGTCAAAACTTAGCAGCATGCTAGTGTCTCCGTTTTAGAAAGTGAGCGTTTTTTGTGAGTTTGAACTTTCAATAAGAGTGATTTTCAAAGTATTATAACCAAAGGTTTTTTCGAACAAACTGAGATAACACACATTTTAAAAAATGAAGCAAAGCAGTACAATACATATACAGGAGCGGTACCAGATCGAGTTGCGACACGGGCACCCGCCGGGCGTGCATATAATTACTCGGGCAGGGGCAGATCTAGGAATTTATAGTTGGGGGCGCGGGGTTGGGGGGGGGGGAACTACCTTTCAGAGCCTCTATTTATTTTTTGGTTATTTGCAGTTCGTCCATCCTGTTGATAATTCATAACATAGGAAATGAGAATCATTTACCTTCAACTGTTTCTTCAGATGTTCCATTTCATGTAATTTGCAAGATTCTATTTTCGTATACAGACTGTCAAATATCTGTTGTTCTGAACCTTCTAGCCGTGTTCGTAGTTTGCGCCACTCAGTCTGATATTCCACTACCAACTCTTTAGTATCCAACGACGCCGCATAGTCATCGTTCGATGAGGCCAAATCACCACTTTCAATGGCATGCGTATTTCTGTTCTCTTCTTGCAAAATTTCTAGCTGCAAAGAGAAAAGCCAACTTGAAAAATTCGTACTAACATTATAATTATCTTCTACCTATGACATAAACGAACTGCTAACTGCAGGGGTCGAGTTATTTGAATGCACAGTAGCAAATTGCAAGACGAAGTTGAAAGCAAGATGCAAGATGTAACCAGAGTTCAAAACAAGCCCTGGAGCACCTTAGGAAGGCAACTTAGTAGCAGTCATAACTTAGCAGCATGCTAGTGTCTCCGTTTTAGAAAGTGAGCGTTTTTTGTGAGTTTGAACTTTCAATAAGAGTAATTTTCAAAGTATTATAACCAAAGGTTTTTTCGAACAAATTGAGATAACACACATTTTAAAAAATGAAGCAAAGCAGTACAATACATATACAGTAGCGGTGCCAGATCGAGTTGCGACACGGGCACCCGCTGGACGTGCCTCTAATTACTCGGGCAGGGGCAGATCTAGGAATTTATAGTTGGGGGCGCGGGGTTCGGGGGGGGGGGGGGGCCCACTACCTTTGAGAACCTCTATTTATTTTTTGGTTATTTGCAGTTCGTCCCACTGACTGAGGACCATTTCTCCAACTTCAGCTTTTGGTTTGGGGGTGGGGGAAGGGGATTCATAATAAAGAAAGGTGAAAAGCTCATATGATGAACACTAACATTTTCTCCCTCTCCAACAAAAAATCTTAGGCTTAATAGCACAAAATGGCCTCAACCTCCTTCCCCTTATTTTCGGTCTTGAAGCTATTTTGTGCTATTACGTCGTCGGTAGGGAGGAAGACTAAAATTGCAGGGCCTGCACCTGCTTAATTTTAGTTTTTATTGCCTAACAGAAAATATACATTACCTGTTTTTTACACCGTTTCCCTCCTTTTGAGCTTTTATTCCCCTAGAAACTTGAAAATTGGCTTCCCAGCTGAGCTTGTACTACTGCGCATGCACAGGGATGGGCTGGCTATATATACTCGGCGCAGCCGTCCGATGGCATTATTTCTCCTCACCCAGAATCTAGACAATGGAGGGGAGGCCTGGGTGGGAGTTAAGGTAATGTATATTTTTGGTTAGGCAATAAAAACTAAAATTAAGCAGGTCCAGGCCCTGCAATTTTAGTCTTTTTATAGCCGACGAAAATATACATTACCTGTTTTTTATAGCGGACTTTGTAACCCGGAGGAGAATTGGGTTCGTTGTCTCCTCGTGTACAAGCCAGCGTCCCCGGGAACTAGTCCCTGGCGAAGACAACCCTGAGTCCTGAACAATTTCACTAATAACCAAAACAATATGTGGACCGAGGTGCAATACATTGTTTCGGAAGGTAACATCCTAAGTGAGGTTGGGCAGTGCAGTAATATGTCATATTTAGTATTGGTTAAAGAAGCAGAAGAAGGCACAGCAGCAGGGATCTTAACACCGTGGGGTACAAGATAGGTAATCAGAAAAATAAATACCGAAAATGCCTACCATGCTGAGAAGATGATGCTCCCATGTGAGACGGACAGGCGGATGGTGTTACAACTGGTACAAGAAGAGTTGAAGGATGAACGTCGTCCGCAGGATGGGAATCAAAGGCACAGGAATCGTAAATGCGAAATCATTGGAAACAGCGTTTGTGAATACTTGGACTTATGATGAAGTGGACCGCGGCGGATGTAAGGAGCGGATGGTGTCCGTAAAGTGAATGGTTGTAATTATAGGAGGTAAATAACACTTATTGAAGGTGGAGCAAATTTATGCTGTCAGATTAGAACACTGAAGTTGGTTGGTGAAAGCCAGGTACTGTGGTAGAAAGCGGAGATTGATTCATGGTGAAATGTGAGGATGAGAGATTGAGTAAATAGGTGAGGATCGTGATTGCACCGTCCCTTTGTGGGAGGCGGATGAAGCGGGACCCTCACTGAAAGGTTCGAAACAGTTAGGAATTTTGGAAAGACACTGATGACGTTTTTTTTTTATGGGAGAACACGAAATCCCAAAGCAACACCTGAAGCCTTGCCGCGGCATGGGGAGCATAGCATCACATCCGTGGAGGATGATGAAGTTCCAGTGATACCATGGTACACAGGGGCAAAGTTCGGAGCGTTGTCGTACTCCCATACTGAATATGAAGTGATTCTTTGGAATTGGTTTGTAGCAAGTGCATCCTTCCAAGTGAAATAGAGGAGGCAGAAGCCGTCGGCGGAGGATCGTCATCCGGTATGTGATATCGACAGGTCGTGGACGATGGATCCCGAAGTGGAGATGGCAACGAAGAGGGAGCCTCTTGAAGTGTGGCTACGGACGGTGAAGAGGATGCATCCGCAGGATGAGGACGTGACGGCGGCTGAGTTGTAGTTGAGGATGGAGCAAGTCGAAGACGGCGAGTACGAGAACGAGTGCAGTAATAGGCCCTCCAAGGAGGGAAAGCAGGAATCAGAGAAACCCAAGCGTTTCGCACACGAAGTAAGGCCTAATTTATGCGAAGGGAACGGTAATGCTGGTTGATTAGTTCAAGTTCATTAGAATAGGCTTCGTTTGTAGCACGGAGAAGCTCGTTTTCTGATCGCAGAGCTTCTGCGGACGCAGCTGCTTCTTGTAGAGCGGATGTGGCGGATTGAGCGGATCGAAGAGAATCAAGTTCCATTATGAATCCATTTAAGTATTCGGAAAGGAATTTCAAGTTAAAGTCAAGGTGTTCTTGCTCCCTGGCTGAAAGATGCAAGCCGCTCGTTATGGCTGTTCAAAGAACTGACATTGTAGGTAATGGAGTTGGTCGTGAAGAGGACGGCGCATCTGCTGGAGAAAAAGTTTGAAAGGTCTTCAGGGGGGACGTGGACGGAGCACGAGTTGGAGAGGATAAGGATTAAGGATGTCACTGGTCGTTGTATCTTGGAGGATGGCTGCAGTTTTGGAGTCGAGGATGGTGTCCTAGCGGGAACGAGATGTTGGCGTGCGACCTTGATCTTGACTGATGACTTGATTCCTGATGTTCCTGCTATTGTGGGAATTGCCTCGGTATTTGGAAGAGCAGGCCTCTTTAGAGGATGAACGGTAGACAGCGGACGTGACGCAGGTCGGTTGGTGGCTTTCCTTGGTGACGAAGGATTGGTTTACACTTGGAACTTGGGTTTGTGATTGAGAAAGGGCCCGTAGTTCTTCTCGCTTCTGGGCCACCCGTTGCATTCATTGCCGGGATTGACGGTGTTTCTTTCAGATGAGTGTCCATTGGCTTGGCGATATGGAGACCAAAATAAGACAGTTACGTTCAAGTCCGTCGCACTGTCTGTGCCGCTGACAACAAGGATGTAGATCAAAATGGAACGCAGTGGAATTTTCGGAAAAATCCAAGCATTTACATGCTTTGGGTGAAGGCACATTAACCTCCTTCGTGCTTGACGTTTCAATGTTCGATGTTATTTCAGCATTAGGCAGAGGATCCTCGGACGAAGAGGAGTCGGACATGTTGAACGACAAGCCAGACACAGAAAACCGTTAGATGCGCAACGTTTGAATAGCGAGGCGGACAACAATAGTGGCATCTGGTGGTAGAACGCAGTATTGCTGCATGACTTGCGGATACGGTGCTGTGGTGTAGATTGGAGCATGGGTAGGATGGAGAACGATGTAGAGGATATGATACTGCAGCGTCCCTTTTCCCTCCTCTCCCCCCCCCCCCCCTCTATTTTTTTTTTATTGTTTTTGTATATCGTTCACGAATGGGAACAGATCATAGGGAGGTTGGTAAACTGTCTGGTAAAAGGTGAGAATGGAGGATAAGTACGTAGACCTTGTGTGATGTGCTTCATATTTGAGGTCTGGATGAGAAAAAGTGGAGGGTGATCCGAATAGGGCGGCAGAGGACGAAGATTTGAGGCGGATGGCAAATGGAATGCTAGTGTTCTCATAAAGGATGCCGGTAATTTAGAGATGCTGGCAAAAGAATGGATTGGCCTAGGCAAAGGACCAAGGTTAGGCTGGAGAACGCTATAGAAAGAGTGATCGTGTTAGGATGAAGTCGGCCGAGGAGGGACACAGCATGTCAGAGATGAGACAGCATGTATTGCATAGAAGGATAAAGACCACAGAGTGATGCAATTGGTGTGTCCCGATCCTTAGGCAGACTGAAGTTGTTCTCATTTGTTGTCTGTCCTTTGTAAATTTTTATTATGATGAGTCGAGTTATTTTTTGTTTGTTTTTTTTTTTATTGAGAACAAGAGAAAAAAGGGACAGAGCAAGCACGCATCTATCTGTGAGTTGAAGAATTATGGCGTGTTGGTGTTGGTCCCGTCTGGAGGATGCGGATCGCAGGGTGGAGTAATAACGGATGTGCAAGAGATACTGTGGGAGTGAGAATGGGTGATGGTACAGGATGTACCGAGGAAAGCACGCCCTAGCTGTTCTGTCAGCGTAGATGGCAAGCCAGTAATTCCCGGGACTGAAATTTTGCGAAACGAAGAACGGGAGGAGACATCGAGAGAGATAAAAAATCCGGTGACTGTCGTCCTAAGATAGTGTAGTGGATGTCGAAGTTAGGGGAGGACGGCGATTCATCACAAAGCAGGTCCACAAGGACAGGCAACGGGGGAGGAGCAAGATCGTGACCCAACATACCGCCATGAGTGGATGAACAAGTAGGTGAGGCGATGGGGATGCAAAAAGGTCGCCGGAAAGTTGGGAACGGAGCTGGCAAGCGGACAGAGTATGGCTGATAAAAGGTGGGCGAGCGCTTGTCCGAGGAGCTGAGGGGAATATTCGAAGCAGGTGATGGTAAAGAAGGGAGCGGACGAGGATACATACGTCCGTGAACCTCAGGGCCACCAGGTGAGGAGGAAGACTGACAGGAGGATGGTGCCTGCGAAATGTAAGGGATGCGTCCCGAGACGGATCGACCCCTACGAAAGGCACCCCTGGTTGCTTCTAAAGGAAAGAAGGACACCAGTGCTGGGAAGATAGCAGATTTACGGCGGATTGAGTGGCTGTCTGACTTAAGGAACGTTGAATAGGAGTGCGTCCTGACCGAAGATGTGGCACCTTGGAAGGCAAATGTATCCTAGGTCTAGGATAGGATGGACTGGTCCTTCGTCCGGCAGTTCCAAGAGCTGGGAAAAGGATGGCCGGGAGCGGAGCTTCAACCGAGAGATGCTTGGAAGTAGAAAGCATGTTCGAAGAAGCCATCTCGCAGATGGAGGATGAGAAGGACGCGTCCGATGGGAGGACGAGGTTTGCCGATCTTGAGGACCAGCGGACCTGAAGAAGAGGATGGAGCTCAAGGCGATCACGTTGACGTGATCGCCCTAGGAGAAATGATGCCATCGGACGGCTGCGCCGAGTATATATAGCCAGCCCATCCCTGCGCATGCGCAGTAGTACAAGCCCAGCTGGGAAGCCCCCCACCTTAGTAGATCCACCACTGATCCCGGGCCACTAAAAATATGGTCATAAAACCCCGTTCGTAGTTAAATTAGCAGTTTTATTACTCTGCTAGTTAATAGAAATTCCTATTGTATCCTGCTACACTTTTATTATACCCACCGTGCAAGTTAAGAGCTAATACCAGGAAAAAAAGTCCCTAAAAACAGGCAGTATAACAATTTTCATAAGCGTGTTAAAATTTTCTAGAATGACGTCCCGCTTACAAGTTCACAATGTCAACTAATAAACAGTTGTGTTTGAAATCTGATTGAATGTTATATTAATAAAGGAAGCACTTACCAGCTAAAACACTGTTTCTGCAGACGCAGTTTGACATTAATTGCACACCACCCTCTTGTTTTGCTTAAGAAAAGCACGGGCGCGAAACTGTATAACAACCCTTCTGTTCATATCAGTAATTCAAACATGAGTGATGTCGGCAAGACAAAATCGTCGTCATGACGTAATACGACGTCATCTCAAGACCCAAACGAGATTTGGCTAACAAGTTTGGAAGACTTCATTGCTTAGACCATGGACTTAACAGCAATACATCATTGCTCCAGCTGCATGCTTACACGTTTCATATCAATTATATAACATAATGTTTATGTCAAGATGACGATTTTGTTTTGGCGGTATCTCTCCTGTCTCGAGTTCCCAAACTCCCAATGCCAAAAACAGTGGCAGCCGCACAGACAACTGCACCATGTAGTTGTTATTGTTATAGTAGCGAGCACAAACTCAAACTGGGTTATCTGCCCCACGACGATTAGGGACAATTTAGCTGGAGAAATCAAAGTGTACTATAACAATGTTCTGTGCAGCAAAGCGCGGCCATTAGTTCATCGTCCTGTTGCACTGCGGTCAATGCTGTGCGCGCAACGACCGGGTTCAATATTTGAAAACCTTTCAATGAACGACTCGATAACTGATTAATTTTTTTTTACCAGGGCATGGGCCCCTATTTTACCAGAGCACATGCCCAGGTATGCCCGGGTTTGGCACTGCCCCTGCCCGACGGCAGAAAAGGGTGCGACGTGCGACTATGTCGCAGATAATCTGGCACAGTCGCAGACAAAACGTGCCATTTTGACCAAATTTCTGCCATTTCGCCAATTTTTGACCGATTTGGACATTCCAATACACCATTTTAATCGTCTCGACGAGACCATTCCGTTGGTGGAAGAGCCAGATCAATAGAATAAAGCACTGAAAAGTTATTCAGCAAAAAACCAATAAATATGCACGTAACCATACGAAGATTAGCTGCAGACAATTTTTCCCTGACAATTGGTGTCGCAGACAGTGGCAGAAAATTCTGCTTTGGGGTGCCCCTGTATATATACGGTGCTAAATCGTAGGATCTTCCACAGTTAACATGGAAGGTGACATTTTGGGATGCAATCTTCAGCTCGCTTAACACTCAAATTTAGCAGTAGTATAAATTGGTTTCTTACTATCTGCAAAATACTAACCTTCTTATGTGCTAAAATCGCTTAGATTTGCTATTTTATGCCCGAAATAAACTAAAAAACCCTTAAATTAATTTTAATCTCTTTGAGATTAGTTTTCCTAATCTCCCGCTATGATCGCTGCATTCACCCTGCATTATAATGCCTACAAAGCATACGGTTTACTCAAAATCGCTTCGGGCAAGGGCTGTAGTGAAGGGTACTTGGTTGGGGGGGGGGGATAGACTCATTTTGCCAACTCGTCTTATGATTGTGCCAACTGGTTTAAAAAATGACAGTAGTGTTACCAGTTAAGTACTTTTAAAGGACTCCAGCAAACCCAGCTGGGGGGTCTGGGGTTGCGCTGTAAGCTCCCCCAGCAGGGTCTGGGGAGAGCCCCGGAAGCTGAAGCATTTTACGCTCTTTTAGAGCCCGTTTCTGGCCTCCAGTGAACACAATAGCAACAAATTGTCAAGCAAATTGTGTTTTTTTTTATTCATTCTTTACGATGGCAGGTTTCATGAAAATTTAATTGACACTAAATCATGTTTTTAGATATTTTTTTTTAGAAAAAAATCAATTTAGAATTATATACACAGGCCAGCTGGCCATTGACAATTGGGGGTTGGCTTAATTGCACATTTTGGACCTTTAGGCTATAATGAATGACAATGACTGCTGTGTGCAAGTATGGGCAGTAGGGGGAGGGGTCGTCTGACATTTTTTTTAATGGACTATCGAAAGATGAAAAATAACGAAATCTTTTTCTCAGATTCATCCCAAACAACTAGGCATTACAACTACATATTATTGTTAAAAAAACTTTCACATTTTAAAGCAAAAACATGCTCCAGTTTTTAAAAATGGCACGTCGAAAGACAAAAGAAATGGCGTAACCTTTAACCTCAGTTTTGTCCAAAACAACTTGAAGCATTATTGGAGAAAAGCTTCCACATTTGAAATCAACATGCTCCAATTAATTTTTTTTCCTTTGATTCAGGGGATCTTAGGGACTCTTATCGTCAAATTTTGGAACTTCGACATTTTTTTAATTTTTAACAAGTTTGATTTGGAAAATGTACTTGTGCCTGCATTAATAATAATTGAAATTGTAGTGGTGATAGGTTAACGAAAAAGGACTGCAGAAAATCAAACAGCTAACTCAATTTTTCCAACTCAGGTTTTAATTTTGCCGAATGTACCCAAATGGTTTAGCCAAATCTGCATTAATTTTTGAGATTTTATTTGATATCACAACTTCAGACGGCGATAACTTGGCAGAAGTCCTTACTAAATTTTGTTTAACGCAGAGTTGTTGATGTATCTGCTTTACCTAAGAAACGTTTTAAATCCGGGCAGTGATCTTGTGTTTTGGTATATTAATATATCAGTAACTTATATACCGGTCCCCTCCTAAAATACCAGTTAGGAGGTGCTCCTCACTGAAACCCCTTCTGAGCAGCACTGTCTAACAATAACTATAGGAAGTAAATGGCCAACTTAATTTTTAGTTTGCCAACTGTGTACGATTTTCGCGAAGTTAATTGTTACCACAACTTCAAACGACTTTAACTCGGCGGGGATACAGTCTTGCGCATGTTTTGTTTTTATTTTCTACATTATCTATGATACTTTTAAGTCATGATGGTGACATAGTAAACAAAACGGCCAAGTCAATTTCGACAACTACGCTTATTTTCGCGGAGCAATCGGCGATTATAAGCATAATACTGGCACGATGTTAACACATAGGTGCCCAAAAGCAATATCACAAGATGGTGGCGCTATTTGCATTATAAGGAATGTGAAGCAGCACCCCTATCGGGAGACAGATGGTAAAAGATTATTGGACAAATAATTAAATTAATTTGGGCAATGAAAAGCATAAAATAAGCGATTTAGCACATATCACAGAACGTCAGTATTTTGCAGATAGAAAGATTTGATTCTTTTTTACTTCGCTCGAAATAATTTAACGTTCAAAGTCACTACAGTTAAGTTACAGGAAAATCACTGGCATAGCACTTAATGGTAGAAATATTTAAAATTCCTTTTTCTTCCTTCCAATTATAACTGTGATAATAATATGATAGCTGGTTGAAAATCAACGCTGCAGCACGAACTAATAAACGGCTTGCTTCATGGGCTCCTGGCTGTGGTAATGCACTTAGCAGTGGGCATGCCAACAACAAGCTGGTTGGCTTTCCTGCTAGATGTTAGAAGAGATCGAGCTGAAACTGGAATGCAGTAGCATGGCATCGGTCATGCAAACGAAGCGCTGATACACGGATCCGTTTCTAACAACGCCAGTACAGTTCTCAACCTGTTTACTGCTTGCTCTCAGCTTAGTGGCATGCACGGCAGGGAAGCCATCGTTACATTTACAAACAATTCAGCCTTTCGTGGACGCGTTAACAGGAAAAGTAATCTCGAAAGACTAAGATTTAACATAAATTGTAAAAGTAATAAAATTGTAAAAAAAGGTAGATGAAATATTAATTATTAACAGTTATGGTGCGTATTAAGAATTCACAACTGAGCTCATTAAAAATTGTGGGCAGGCTCTGCCGACTCTGCCAACCCAGAGGAATCGCCACTGCAGTTCAGTCAGTTCTTCTCTCATTTGTCTTAAGGCTGTCTCTATACTTTACCCCTCCCTTTTACGTTTTTCTTTAATAAACAAATAACGAATCTGCTTCGTAGTCAATTTGTAGCGCTTACAAAAGTAAGCGCTACAATTTGATTACGAAGCAGATTCAAGAAACGTTTGCAACCCTGAAAGGTTTTATCATATAATTTATTTTGGACCATCATATAAACCCATACAGAGTTTGATTTGTTTTTCATTTTATGTCATGCGTTGCGATCTGCACTTTTTATGCAATAACTAATTCTGGAAACTTAGAATTGGTTATGAATATAGTATGCAGATGAAATAAAGTTTGATGTAATTTGGATTAAGACAGCTGTTGATAGGCGAATGTAAGACTTTAAAAAGTATTAAGTTACGGAAATGCGTTACGTGGGTTGTTTCTTGTTTCACTGATTCTAAGGATGCATTTTTAAGGCAGCCTTACATCCTGCTATACGTATACGCTTTAGGGGTGAAGGATAATCGTCTAACTGGAAAATCGCATAATTGGAAGAACGTATAACGGAAAACAGTATAACGGAATATCATCTAACAGGAAATTCGTATAATGGAAAAGCGTCAAATATCTCTTGCCTCGCTCGTGCTGCCGCGCTCGCTGCGGCTATACATATAACATCAGAAACCTCAGTTAGACGTTTATCCATTATACAATTATTCATTATCCGATATTCCGTTTAGATGCTTTTCCAGATTTTTTATTTAGGCAGATTTTAGAAAATTATCCCATTAGACGATTTTCCAGTTAGACGTTCGTCCGACGCCCCTACGCTTTAGGATACATATCAGCACTTTAAAACTATTTTAATTAGGCCTAATCACTTTTAAAGAATTCATTGCAACGCAGTAGCTGCTAGTGAAATATGTACGAATCACTTGGTATGATCTTAAACAGTGGAGTGGTTAAAATTGCTTAAGTAATTCTTGTTCATTTACCAAGAATTTTAATGAAGAAATTTTAATGGTTTACAGTTATTGATATCAAGCCTTCCAGGTAATTTTCGAAAAAAAGTAGGCCTATTTCAGAAAAAAAAGCAGACCAACAGGAGCAACAAGAGTAGGAAATTAGTAACAAGTTATCGTCTATTGTCGTACTCTGGGTTATAGTTTTAGTGCGCTGAACTTTTTCAGCACCTCCTCTCTTTAAAAGACAGCCTTTTACAGCACTCAATCCCACCAGAGGGAAATAATACATTTTACCACACTCTTTAAGAACTCTGCGTAAACACGACAACAATGAAAATCACAGCATATTTCCACAAAAAAGACCCTTTCGGTCGAGCAAATTATCGCCAACTAGCTACTGTTGGCTTTATCAGGCTTAAGAGAAAAATTACGGACTTCTACATCACAACACAGTAACCACACGTGAACACACTAGCGAACCTAGTGTGTTCACTTGTGTTTGCTGTGTTAATGGAAGTCCGTACTTTTTATCTTAAGCCTGATAAAGGCCAACAACAGCTAGTTGGCGAAAATTTGTTCGACTGTAAAAAGGGCCTTTGTTGAGGAACTGTGCGGTGTACTTGTTTTTGCACAAGTTTGATTGTTTCACAGTATGGAACTCGTACGAACAAACGACAAATCTTTCTATAAATTTTTGGTGATAAGCGATCACCTTTTTAAGAAAGAAACACAAACAAGTCCTCATGGAACATCACGGAACCAAAATTAGTCGCCATTCACATTTCTGTGACTCAATCCCATGATGGTCCGTTCGTGTAATGATGTACACCCCGACGTCACCAGTGCCTTGCTGTAAGAAAATCCTCGCTCCTAAATAAATAATTCCTTATTCATTAATCGTCCTTGTTTCCAGGAGCTCAAGTGAGTCCGCATTTTAGAACTTTTTTTTACGAGAGAATATTTTATTGATCCTTCCTACTTATTCAGTTGAAATCCTTTTCCCCAGTAACAGTTCTTTGGAATTCAGTAGTGCTATTCTTTTCCACATTTAACCATTCATCAGAAACATCAAAATCAACATTTCCATTCATCTATATCTTGTCTGCTTCAGTAAAGGATGCCGTATCATTGTAAGCAGCTGCTGAAGTGCTTGTTGCACAGCTATGTCTTTTCTTGGTAATCCATCAAGGCACTAAAGGTTCTTTCAAATTGATTCTTTAAAGCCTTAAAGGCCAGTTTCATGTATGCTGTAGTGAAGAAGTTGCAAGTTGTATGAACAACTTGATGATTGTCATGGACTAAGTTCAGTCAGTTTTCGCCAGTTTAGCAAGCTCTGGTTTGACAAGCAGTCAATTTTCTCACTTAACGCTCAGCTTTAGTGAACCAAATGTCGGAACGGTCTTCTAATTTTGTATGCTACAGTACTGTTTGAACAGCACAGCATTTGACAGATGTTCAGATTTGTGTAGTTTGTTTAATACAAGCGGTGCGCGAATCTACAAATTTCGAGAAAATTTGTGGCGTCTGTGCAAAATTAGAAATTTCGAGTCGAATTAAGAGTTTTGACTTCATTGTGTAAACTCGACAAATTGAAAACTTCAAACTGGAGTTGAAAAAAAAAGCATTATTTTCGATTAAATTACAGCAAAACTTATTAATTCTCAAGGCTGTCTAATACCCACTTTTTTGGTTACTTTTTTGATACCATCAGGACAGCTTCAACAATTCATCATTGACAACTAAAAAATTAGCTATCACGATTAAATTTGGATACGCTATAAATTCCACGCAGTTTAACTTAGTGGGAAAGTGTGGTATGCTCGATTGAAATTTTGCGGCAAACTACTCATGAATTTAGCGCGAGTTAGAAGTTAGCTGTTTTGTGCAAGGTATCAGCAGAAATATGAACTCTCCGATCCGATATCATATTATCTGACCTGATATCAGTTATGGAACAGCCTTACTAGTATCTGACCGGTATCGAACAGCTTATTAATTCTACAGAATTAATGCTTTGAAAAATGTGGAATACGTCATGCAGTTAATAGCAGGGCTTAAAGTTGGTTGTTTTTTTTTACAAAAAGTAGGAACTAGATATGGTTTGTTTGTTTGAAATTTAACAAACCATTACTAATTAACAGAAGTCAGTACCGATACCAACTATATCGATGCAGGCAAACTATGAGATCGTGTGAGCAGCTTCCATTGGTGTAAAAACGTAGTCCCACCTAAAATGGCCCAATGAAATTTGTTCCCGCGTGAAACTCTTATCCTGCCTGGCAAAATTGTAGCCAAGGCACGTTGCCTAGAATGACAACATATAAATAATTAAATATTATAAAAAAAATAGAGGATCATACAGCACCCAGAAAGTAGCAAGACAAGCGCAAGAATTTACAGAAGCAAAGTCCAACAGCACATCGAACTTCAGTGCACCAAGCATCTTTCCGCTATGACAAATGGAGGCTGCGTGTGGAACTCCTTCCAATGAGCCTTGCAAGTAGAAAGGAGGAGGCCCCTTTTTCGAAAAATGTTTTTTAACTGTCACATCGGGCCTCATGTCATCATGCTATTGCCAAATAAAGCTTTTTTTTAAAACCAAATAAAAATGTGTTAAAACCCAAAACAGGTAGTCTTGGAAAACTTTGACCTCTACAATAGTATACAGTAAATAGTTTGCCATACGTGGCTTATGGCAACGTTGTATTTTGTTGTATGTTTGGCAAATTTCTGCGGAAAACTGGGAATTACTGTTAATAAATTCAAATTCAAAACCAATTCAACATTGAAATCGCTAGCAGCGTCGATCTATTTCCACCTATGATGGTGTCAGCAAGTCTGTAGTGTTTTCTACAAGAAAAACCAAATTAATTACAGTAGTTTAGCCTATGGTAATTACATCTTCACTTTCGAAACTCGAACTTAGCTGGAAACTTGACTAGAAGTGAAAAAGTTGGGCTTGCACACCCCAATTTAATATGAACCGAGCTAAAACAGAAAGGTGACTGGACAATTCTTGGTTTTCCTTTTGGTTTTTCCTGGTTGTGGAATTGGTTGGAATCTTATCGTTTTCTATGATGGAACATAGGACAGAGTGAATCTCCAGTACCGCGAGTAGCGTAAAATAAATCTTCTGAAGTTGTGTGTTCAGGGGTTGGGCCAACCGTTCAATCTTGAATTGCATTCGTAATAATGGAGACATTTAGGAATGCCGTTGTCGGGTTAAGCTGCGTTTGAACTAAGAGGAAAATGTTTGGAATCGAGTGCCACTAGAAGTAATGCTAAGCATAGAGGTTTGTCGTAAAAACCGACAAATCGCTACTGTTACTTTATTTTTAAGAAGTAATGTCACACTTCAAGTTACGCAAAACCAACACAACTAAGTTCACAACAGCAAACTAACGAATTTTCAATGGCTAAAAACTGCCACATTTTTCAGCAAAAGGTCACGAGTCCTGGAAGCACTTCAACAGGCTCCGCAGGGCTCTTCGACTATTTGTCTGAAGAAGGTGACAGTTGTTAAGCCATTAAGCCATTCGCATGTTTACTGTTGTGTCTCCAGGTAAGGCCAACTTTTAATAACGCAAGTTTTGTATGGGTGGGTCCTAAAATTTTAAGTAAAACTTTGCAACTCTTGTGAGACATTAAATATAGGCTTCATACCAAGAGGGGATTATTTTGAAAATTTCTAAGCTTTGGTTAAATATGTTGATTAAAAGGTATTTTAAGAGCTCAGTCTTGAGAGTTCACTAGTTTAATTGATTTAAATATACCTTTACTAGAGAGTTTGTATTTGACGAGTTGCTGATCTAATGAAGTGCAGTATATTATGTGTTATAATAATAAGTTTCCCACAGGAGTCATGGGAGGACAACGGAAGGGTGTTGAACCGCTTATACCGCGCCTAGATTTTGCAAATAAGCCCACAAAAAGGGTTATTATAGTTAGGTTTTAGGTGTTTTAAATTAGTCCTAAATTGTGCCAGTAAGCATACCAGTCTAAATATCTATTTGACTTTTTTAGAAGATTTGAGAGTATTTTGCAGTGTTCATTAATTTTACTAACACTGCTAGGTGTTCTGGTCACATAATACAAACAGTTAAAAGCTCATCTAGTTCCATTGAAGTCAATATTTGCACACCGTGCTATGAGGAGCTAGGGAAAGTTAAAAAGCGGTTGAAATATTTTGACAAAATCCCTAAATCACAACATGAAAGCACATTTAATCATATTTCTTTTTCTCCTACAGAAGTTGCCGCTCGGTTTCACTCATTTCAAACTTACCACCGAGTTCATAAGGTTGGAGAAAGTGCTACTACCTGCTGAGTGGGGTAGAAGGTTGCTACAGATGGGCTAATCAAAACAGAGTAAGACTGCCGCTTCTACTGAGCTGCTCAATGTTATAGTTTGTAAATGCCTCAAATGGTGCAAAGGGGCCACTTGTAGCGGCAGAAAGGCAGGATTACAATGTACCGTAATTTGTGGTTCATGTAAGGGGTTATCGTGTTTAAACACATAAATTACCAATGAAGAAGAAGACTGGTGAGCCCGTCGATGGTTCACTAGAACGTTTGTTCTTGTAAATTAAAGCTTCATTTGCACTCATCCAAATAGTTCATTCAAGTAATTGTCCACTAAATGCAAATTATCGATGGTCTTGACCCATCCTTCCACCTTCTTCAACAAAAAAATAGCAAGTATCACCGACAACTCTCTAGGTGATCGCTTTGAGGGCCCGTCAGTGGACTCTAGTCTGAAGAAAATGGAAGGATGCTACAAGACCACTGAAAATTTGTGGACCATTACTTGAACTATTTGGTTGAGCGTAAAAGAAGCTTCAACTTGTATTCTTCCAACCAAATGCCAATTTTCTTTCAATTTGTACTTGTATGAAAATGAGACGAGTCAAAGACTGTCAAGAGTGACAGTAAATAAAGACAAAACAAAAAATATGGGCAGCCTTCAGGATGAAAATTAATTAGTGTTAAAATAACGATCATATGCACATTATGTAAAAGTTCCATTATTGCTTAAGGAAGGTGTTTCAGGTCATTTCTGAAAAATAATATATCCTTCTTTTTAAACTCTACACCTTTGATAGCATCACCAAAGACATTGGAACTGCACATGGGACTTTAAAATGATCTATATTACAGCTGTCAGTGATTATAGATAATGGTGGGGCACAGAAGAGAAAATACTCTATAGGGCTGAAACTGAGTCCTAGCATAAAAGCGTACAGAAGGTATCCTGTAGAGATTTTTATATAGATCATTTTTTGTAACAACGTTTGTTTAGAGAGATATTCACAAAAAAACTGATTTTTTTAAACCATTATCCAAGATGGCAGCCAATGCGGAGCGTCGACTCAAAGGAGTGCAAAATTAATTTATTGTTTAGTACCCCAGCTTTCCTCTATTTTCTTTCTCATTGACTGACCTACTGGGGAAGAGTATATTCCACCAATTCAGTCTCCGGATCTGCGGCAGTGTGACTTTAGGTCAGGTTTACCACTTGGGTAGAGATTGGGTAATGCTTCGGCTAAAAGGTTACAGCCAAGAAAATGGGGTCAGATTACAATTGATGCAAATGAACATAATAGATTTTAGTTCATTGCAGCCAGGTAGCAGGGCAATTTCAACGGTGGCCCGAAGCTGACCCGTATTAGTGGTTCTTCGGCTGGTGCTGCCACGGGAGGGATTTTTAACTTGAATGGAACAAATGAAAATTGGGGACGGATTTCAGATAGGATGTTCCTGGATAGGTTTGTGCCAGCATCTCTTCAGGATGAAGCTCTTATGGGACACACTACTTGGGAATCCACGGACTGTCTTTAAAGTAGACTTTAAGCAGCACTTTCAGCTTCCCAATGGTTTCATTAGAGTACGAGATCGCAACATTGCTCTTTACCAAGGGAAGAGTCGATAGTTGCCTATGCTTTAGGCACGTGTAAACATTTCAGGGCATTTGTTAAGCCCACTACAGACGATGTCAAAATCCAGTAAATTTATAGGAATTTTTCCCATCCTTTGAAAATCAAGCTCTAACTTGTTTGTTATTTTTGTAATGTCTTCCAGGATAAAAAAAAAAAATCTGAAACATGCACTGACCTACCACAATTTCACAGCCTGTCAGAAAACTGTAAGAAGAATGACCTCAATTCACATGTACATCATCACATATACAGGTCGGGCAAGTAAGCAGAAGATATTGATTCTTTCAGAATAAATTTTATTTACAAAATAAATAAACTCTACATAATATTTACAAAAATATACCAGAAGTCTGGGTCAGACAGGATGTGTTACACTGGGCATTGTATTTTTAATGTGACCCAGACATCTGATTTCTTTTTCATAATTTCGACTATAAAATTTCACAGCCACTGTAAATTGTGTCATCTTCAGAAAAGAAAATAGACAACACTCAACTGCTTGACCCAGACCTGTACATGCACAGTACATTAGCTCAGTATCAAAACTAGCAAATTTTTTTTAATGAATCATTATAATTTGTCTCGAACTTTGGCTTTTTATCAAAATAACAATTCTCTATTGTAACAAGGAACGGAATTGCATTCTTTACAAAAATCTATGTACAATCAAGAAAATGTTTAAACTTCTCACCGTGTGTAAGGAACAACGGATTAACTATAAACAATTTGTTACTATGGTAGTAGAAAAATAATTAGTTCATTTAGCTGCACTCAGGCCCTGCCAGGTGACGAAACTCATTGCAGTTAATAACTGATTTTAAATCGAGATAGGAAAAGGTAGAAGGTAGAAAATGCACCAAGCTTGGTAAAATTCGCTATTACTTTTTAACAGGGAATAAAAATCTTACTAAATACAAAGCTTTAGTTTAAGAAGTGCCATTGTCATTCAGAAGAGTACACCATTTTTGCTTTCACATTTCAATGAAAACACATATTTGGTGCATCATTCAATCGGAAGTCATAACAGCAAAAATAAGTTATCAAAAGATTTTAAGCTACTATTAAAATGTATCGTGACACACATCCCAGTAAGCAGAAGTAACCAGTCAAACCACCAGAAAACTCTTAACAAGAGCCCCACCCTTCTACAAAAACCCACCCAAGTCTTAACTAAAGCTAATATCCAGTCAAAAACCTCTTAAAAGGTATGCAGTAGAACTAGTTTTTTTTATCGGTTAGATTTTATAACTCGTTTTATTATTCTTTGCTATGGTAGCCTATGTCAAATTTAAACCATTTAACTCAATTACTGTAGAGAATTTATGAGAAATTTACTCATAACTCCAAACTTAACAATATCGTCTGCTCTGATAACAAGCACCACCTCCACAACACAAGGGAGGAAGAGGGGTAGTTGGAAAAAAAAAATGAAACCTTTCTTTTTTAAAACTATGAAGATGGTATGGCTAACAAAACGAGCAGTGTAAGTGCAGGACAAAAATAACTAAGGTTAAAGGTTTACAGGCTCTGCCAAGAAAAGATAGCACATGGGACAACTTTTATATCTGGTCACACAACATGACGATTGTCAACCGCGGGATAGGGTGGGGGAGCGGCGCCTTTAGACTTTTAAAGTCAATACCAATCCCATAGCTAGCACCAGTGGGTGATTGGGGGAGGGGGGGGGGGGGTAATTAGACAGTTCTCGTGGTCATCGCTCTGGTGACCCTCCGTTTGCACCACGGTTTCAATGGGGATGCCACCCATTCCTTTGTTCCTTGACAAACTGGAGGTGCAGGGACATGGGATTTCGATTGAAAAAACTCGTCCTGTCCACCAGAATTTGCCATGCACCTGGACAGCCAAATGAAGGCATATGACCTGGCAAATGTATGAGCCAGATTAATGAGAGTGAAGCTCTCAATCGGAGTGGCAGCAGCACAGCACATCAGCTTAGCACGCAAAAGCTGGGGTGTAACACACGCTCCTCAGTTTCAAACCGACTCCCCAGGATGTACACACCTCTGGTAGCACCAATAATACTTCCCGACGCCAAACACACTTAAAATCTTTAAATTAACAGAACCGACGTCATCATTTTCTAGCTTACTGACCCCATGCAGTGTAGACATATACACCGCAGTATAAGTCACTTATTCACCACAGTAGTCACAGTTTACCGGTATTTATATATAAAGGTAAGAAACTTTGGATTACAGCGAAAATATAGCCTAAAATAGCCTGGCCATTATGTCACGCAAGAAACACTGAATACAAGCTTTCATTTTTCCAAACTGTACAAGCGATGCTTCAGAGTTCAATTTCTGTTTTAATAGTCTAGTTTGAAGAGGGTATTTAAAATTTGTCCATACATTCAAATTTTTTTCCTAGAAAAAAATGATGTTGGAAATTACAGGTAAAAAGCAGAACCTGCTGCCCTCTCTTACTGGTGTACAGTTTACTACTTCGAAGCACTAAATTCAAGATTAATTATGAGGAAACTCTACTTCAAACAATTATCGCAACTGTTGTAGATATGTTTGAAGTAGAGTTACCTCAAACTTCTCTTACTAGAATTGGTTATACGGTCAAGAGGTTATAATCTCAAAGATTCCTCCTAAGCGTTTAGCAATGCTGAAGGTACCCTTCGGCTAATACAAACAGCACAACAACCACAATTAGTTAACTGTGACAGATTCCCAACACACAGTAACAGTAGCCCATTCCCAGACTTTTTCTGAAAATTTTTTTCCGAGCCATTATTAAAACAAGGACATACGTCTTTTATTTTGAAAAAAACAACTATACGTAGAATGACTCAATAGCATTATGTACTGTTGAATGTATTCACCAAATGAACGGCAAACTGTTGCAAAGCACATAAATGCTTAAGTCCACAGGGGGTCTTAGGGAACCATCACAATCAGTGCCTACCAAAACCACCAATTCACACCTTTGGAGGTCTAATGTGCTCCCAGCCGCATGGAACCTGAAGGTGAGAGGGACAATTTTGCTGCGTAATATGAATCAGAAATTCCTAGGACCTTTTACATACCACAATCGACTGAAGCAAGAGGCATCACGGGGCCCTGCTCTTCCCAAAACTGCCGGGGGGGGGGGGGGGGGCTGTTTGAGGTCGGGCTCAAAACCACGACCTGTACCACACGAGACAGGTACCTTGCCCCATGCCCAACTCACGACTGTTGCAAACAGGACCGTAATTTCACTGTTAATAAGGCTTGGCCATGACATCCGTGACAATACCGTGATGACGTCATCCATGTGATAGTATGTTACTCCAAGGCAAGGTCCAAGTGGTCGAATTCCGCACGCACGTGGTCGAATTCTGCACGCATGCTTAACCTGTGCTGGATGTTGTCTAGTGACTCCATAAATTCATTAGCAGCGTTGAAGTGTAACATCACTTCCGCTCAACACACTATTGCAACACACGGATAGTTTAGATGTCATCGCTGATGTCATGACTTAGCTAACAGTACTGCATTTACGAGCCAAAACTGTCTCCAACAGTTACAAGTTGTGCTCGATTGGACTGATAGTTTTGGAGCGTAGTGAGAATTTTCAGTTTGCCTTTTGACAAGGCTCAGCAGTGGATAATCGTGGAACAGGAAGTGTTGCATCCCCAAGATCGAGACTATCCTGAGAAAAAAAATTGTTTAAGACTATAAAATTCTGAAGAGGGTGAAATGCTATGATACAAACCCGGAATTTTCTTTTATTACAAGTAAATTTTTAATTCCGCCCTCTTTCCCAGGCGCCACAGAGCAACTTGTACCACAGTCAGTAATATTTTTCAGCAAGGTACATTGTAGCCAAAAACACGCATCATAGATCATGCTCAACCAATAGAAAGGAAATAGACCAAGTTATTTCACCAAGTTATTTCTTGAATGTGATCACAGCGATTTTAAGGAGCACCACAACCAGAAGCAGCTACGACAAAGTGTATTGCAGTCAAACAAATCAGAATTGCCGTATAATGGATCAGTTAATTTATTTAATTACCTCCCTTTTTGTTATATGTAACACCACTGTACACAGTACTACAAAACAGCTGAAAAGTTTAGGAGCTGGTAACGACCTAATAAAATAAGGATTGTTTTAACTGTCCAAAAGGCAATGTAAATAAGTTTGCATCCGTATTTATTTTGCAACATACATAGGATATAGGCATACGAATATGGAGGTCCCTAAAAAAAATTCTTGAAATTGCCATTATTGCGATTTGTTCAGTGAAGGCTGGGAGGAAAAATTCGTAACTTTACCAACCCCAGCTTAACAATAATGACGAGGGCAATCTAATGGTAGAAACTAAGTCTACAGGTTAAAATGTTAAAAAATATCGTGGAGACAAGTCAATACATACCCAATTCCAAAAACCACAAAACAGAACCTGATTATTCATACTTCCCCTTACCAACTTTTTATAAAGGGGTAAAAAAGAAAGGAGGGGCAAAATAAAAATAATATTAAAAGCAAGTCATTGACTAGTTTTTAAAACATGAACTCAAAAAACACCAAGGTAAACTTACGATCATTATTATTGAATTGATTTAGGAACTATGCACAGAAGGACTACATGAATGTTGTAATTTATACATTAAATTAACTGTGATCATTCAGCTCACTTATCCTTTAAATGATCGAGATGCAACAGAATAGGTTCCAATGGAAATTTAAACAGTACGGGACCTTTGTTGACGCATATTCCTTAAAAAATTAATTCACCTGTCGTTTGTGCTCAGTGTGGAGATTTACCACTTCTGCCGAATGACACGCTACCATCCTGGACTCTCTCACAGCAAACTGTTCCTGGAGATCCCTCTTGAGTCGTGCTATGGCTATGGCATGGTGTTTGTCCATTTCCAGCCGCAGATGCTCAATTTGGCTCATACCATCTCGTTGCAGCTGCACTTGAATTCTATTCACTTCCTCGTTTTGTTTTACCATAAGATATGAATTTATATGGTCAAATTCCAGCTAAAGCAAAAAGAGAAAAAAACCGCAATTTTAATTTAAAGATAAAATTAGTTTTCACTTGTCCTAAAATACACACCTTTAGCTATTTGTTAAATTCGTGAATTTTATGCTCTATGTACAGACCTTAAGTTACGAAGCTTCAGTAGCACCCCATCAGGCGGTATACCTGTTCACATCCCAGCAGTTTCCGCGAAAGCGGGTATGGAGGGTGGGTTTTTACACTAAATGAAGTATTTTAGGAAAAGGAAAAACTAACTTTATCCTTAAAATTGAATTTTCACTTCCATCCAAAAATATTTCCCTTTAGTTATTGGCTGACTTTGTCCAAAAGGAGGAGGGTCGAGCCAAACCCGGAGCTATCAGCATAGGTGATACCCGTAATTTTTACCTCACCATATCATAATACAAACGTACCCATCTTATACATTGCTTCATTCCTTTCATAGGTAGTTGGACTACATTGGTCACTTCTTGTCCACAAAACTGCCAGCCATAACATATTTTTTCATATTATGTAAAACTCCACCAGCCCCATTTTCATCTCGTAAATAGTGGCCGATGGTGTTTTTGTTACGCCATGAACAAGCAGAAAATATCTCGTCCAGAGGTCCCCTTGAGGTACAGGCCCAGGATGAGCCAACGCTCAAGAGTTCCTGTGTTCACACAGATAGGGAACATCAACATGATCAGAGGTAATATAGAATGCACATGATCAAATCACAAATCCAGGTTGCTAGTTTTGTCGAGGGCACTGGAATCGCAATAGAGCTTAACAACTTTTTCTCCACATTTACGAAGAGGAGGCCCCAAGGAGCTTCTCAATCAGAAGATTGAAGCGAAGGTGATAGATTTGAGGCAGCCTCCTGGTAAAACTGGAAGGCGCGAATTAGGACACTGCACTTTCTCCCCGCTAAGGGGCTCTACCAGTGGGCCTGGAGATCTGATAACGATTGGGCGCCGGAGTTCCTCTGATCGTTGGTTCTTTGCTCCGAATTCAGGAAGGTGACACTAGACCAGTCATTCGCGAAGCGGAGGTGATTGTCACTTCTGGTGAAAGCGGCCAGCTCGCTTTGACCGGCAGCTGTTGTTTTTTGAACCAGGAAAACCATCTTCTCTGCGAGATGCAGGAGTGAGGCTCGGCGCAAAGGTTCATAAAGGGCTGCAGAGAAGCTTGGAAGTACTCAGGGTAGATTACACGCCGGGAAAAGACAACGGGTTCTGGGCTGGAGAATACTGAAGGAACTAGCCTGGTGCTCTGCAGGACAGTACAAAGTTTGTCACAGATCTATACCCTTTAATGGCAATTGGTGATAGTCCAGCCTGGAATATGTGTTGGAGGAAATTAGCTAGGGCTGTGACGGAAGGGTCGAGGGGTCCACCACATTCTCCGTGCACCATGAAAACCGTCTTCTCGACTTCGCCTCGTACACCTTGTTAGTCGATTTCCTGTGACACTGCAGTAAACGTGTGGCGCCACAGGGAAGGAGAAACTTGCGTCTATCAATCAATTCTTCAAAATTTACATGCGTGAAGAATGGCCGGATTTGGATGAAGACTAAGGCCCCAATGTTGGGAGAGCAGATCCAGCTTCAGCATGAGAGGGATTGGATCTTCCTTTGTCAGGTCCAGTAAGTCCACATACCACGGACTGTTGGCTAGAGGGGGTGGAGGGCGACCAGGATGAATTAGGAGCCTTGGGAGGTCTGGATTTTGTTTAGCACTCTCTGCAAGAGGGAGGAGGAAGGAGGCAGGCTCGGACTGGCCATACTGCCATTGTGCCATTGGCACAGGCGCCCTTTAGTTGCCACACTTTTGGCGCCCCATGGGCACCCTTCCGTTTTACCCCATCCCGAAAGAAAAATGAAATCTTTTCCGCTGTTAAGCTTCCCTTACAGGCACAAATCCCCTTCTGTTTTTCTCCTTCCCGTCACTTGCATTTTCAACCCTTTTGTTAAAATCCTTCCCCCCCCCCCCCAAAAAAAAGGACCCATGACATCCAAGTAAGAAGTTCGTAAAACAGTCATTTCTTGAAATATACGGTAGCCTAATGCATGTGTTGACGCATTGCAAAGCCAGTAGAATATCAAAATAAGCAAAGGCTCCGGGCTCTTCCCTGGACATTGCGTGGGGAGCTTAGAGTGCTCACCAGACCAGTCAGACTTGAATTCCTGGTAAAATGCGTGGCGCCCCTCCCCCATCATTTCTCTAAATGGCACAGGCGCCCTTTGCTACCCAGTCCGACTCTGGGGGGAGGGTGGGGGCGTAGGCAAAAATCCCTTCGCACGAGATGCTAAGACCATCCGTCACCCATGCCTAGGGATACAGGAACAAGGAGACGAAGCTGTGAGTTGTTCATTGGCTCTGGTGACAACTGGATCTACCCAAGGTGTCCGTCACTTGTGAAAGATATCTGGCAAATTTGGGGACACAATCTCAATTCCATTGTTGGTATCTTGTCCATTCACGTGAGCTCGTTGGCCAGAACATTTAATTTTCCTGCACATGTCTCGGTTGCAGCGTGACACAAAACAGCAGACATAGGTCGAACAGGTAAGACACCTTCTTCATCAGGGTGCGAGTAGGTCCTACCCCCTCTTCGTACATACGCAACTGGTGTTACATTACAGCTACAACTTTCCCTGCGACAACCGCAGACAATAGGTCTCAGTTCTAGGGCATGAATGTGTTTGACTTTTTCCACTTTTGACTAAGTCACCGAAGCCACATGGGCACCCAGGTGAGAGCCCCATCCTGATTTCAAAGCATCGTGAAGAGTAGGAAATTCAGCATAGAGGGTGGACGCGGAGGTGGTGAACAGGCACCCCCACTGGCAAGTTTTTTCTGTAGCCACCATTGTAAAGACGCCCGGGCCAGGTTGTAAAGTGGGATATCATCTTCCCAAGAATGTTGAGGGAACCATTCGTCTTTCCGAACGAATGCATGGGTCAGGTCCTCCGAGCACCCAAGAGGCACAAGCGTTAGAAGGGAATTCATTAGGCCTATCACTGATCCTAGGATCCTGGCAAAAGTTGACGCCTGACCTTGAAAGAAGGTCAAGGAAGAGATCTTTTTCGTGATTCTTCTCATGAGGAAAGTGTATCAGGAAGCTGGTCGAGTCGAAGTCTGCCCCAAGAAAAACAAATACTTGTGCTGGGAGGAACCGTGATTTTGCATTGTTGACTCCTAGTTGACACCTAGTGTCAGTATTTATTATGTTGCATTGTTAGATTACTTGTATTGTTGGGGCAGTCTATTGTTGAGTGTCACCTAGTCAACAAACACCATAGCTTCTATGCGAGTGTTTCGGATTCTTCTGATTGCTAATATACTTCATTTGGCGATCAGGATCAAGTCTTCATTGGCTTCAATCTGTGGTCAGGAGTGAACTGTAAGTTACTATACAAACTAGGGATGTGCAATACTCAAAAAATTCGAGCAGAGTATGCAACTTGTACTCGGCTCGTTGCTCGCATTCATACTCGACAAACTCGAATCTGCTAAAAATGCGATAACTTCGCTAATTTTTACCTGTTTTTGACATTCCAGTATACCAAAGTATTTGTCTCGATGAGAGCTTTCCAGTACTGCAAACTAAAAGCCATTAGCTCAAACTGTTTTTAAGCTATAACCCTAAAACTGGAAAAGTATTTGAAACTTGCAAACTATATCCACCAAATACTCAGACTCGGCCCAGCTCGAATCAAAATTATTCTACTCGCACACTCCTAATACAAGCAGAATTTATTTTCACCACGGCTCAGTTTATTGGAAGGCTGTCAAAGTATGAGGTGAACTAAAATTGGGTCATGTACATTGAACAAATTAGGCAAATGTTTATGGCCATTGACGTACAGCAAGTAAAGAAATTGCAGTTTTTGATTGCTTCAATGGGACAATCGGCTTACAAATTGTTGAGGGATATGTGTACTCCAGCAATTCCAAAGGACAAAACATATAATGATGCTGTTTTTACCATGTGAAGCAAGGCGAAGCTGACACGGTTAATGCCTTTATAATCAAGCTTCGAAAGTGTATAACTTTGGCGAAAAGTTGGACAGTTATTTGACCAATTTATCAATGGCTGAAAGTATCAAAGCATCAAAGTATGAAAATATTCAAAGACACCTCATGTCGATCAAGGGTCTGAAGTTCACGAAAGCGACAGAGTTGCCATGTACATGGAAAAAGTATCTCAAGAAGTGAAAGGAATTTACGGTACATTGGCGGAAGCTGATGGGTCGATTCAGCTTTCAGGTAGTGAATAAGTTAAAACCAAAAGCGTACAAATCGGGCAAGAGAAGAGTGGACATAACTTACAGTAATGTTGGAAGACTTTGTCAGAATCGCAACGAGAAGAAATATACAGATGGACAGTGATTTGCGTGTGGGTTGAAATTACACATCCGATCTTGGAGCCGCTTTAAATATGTGTGTTTTTCCTGCTCAAAACGGGACACATTATCTTTTTGCATAAACCAGATTATCAGCGTAGTTCGATATGGTAAACCAACCGCATCTACGATACAGGTTTCTGTGGAAGAAGAAAGCATCTTGCCTTTTCTTAAAAGCATGCCACGTCGGAGAGGTTCCAGTCCCACCATTACTGATAAGCATCTTGGTAGAAGACACCACTTTGTTGGCTCGTCTTTTACCTAAGATGAAAATTGCTACCCGAATTACTTTCAGTTCTTCCATTTAGTCCCATCACCGATTCGTTAATGTACATATCTGGCAAGTTGTTAAAACTGTTGGGGTCAATGGAAGTAACCATCGAAACTGTTGGGGGGTCAATGGAAGTAACCATGCATTGTCAAGATAAAACGCACAAACTTGTCCTTTATGTGACTACGGAAAAGAAGGTCCACTCCTGGGTCGTGATTAGATTCAAGCACATGGTATTTTGGATCGTTCCTCTGATTTGTGTCTAGACGAAGAAATAATACTAAGCACACGATGAGTATTCCTGGATTCAGACAGGCAATGATTGCGAACATGAGAATTTACAGAAAATTCTCGAAACGTGCCATACTTTTTGAAGGCGGTTGACAAGAATTTTCATCCAATTTTCTTACCTGCTCGAAACCCACCACTAGCTTAACGAGACAAGACGGCTGATCAAATTGATGGGTTAGTCGCTGCGGGTGATTCAGAACCAATTGCTCATTTCAGTTGGGCAACTCCAGTATTGCGAACAAGGCATTACCAGAAGTAGTTTATCCACTTCCACGTTTTGAGGCGATTGCAGGGACACTGGAGCATGTTAATTAGTTATAAATTTTTGACATGAGATTTCTCAGATGTATATAATTAAATTTGGACTGGACGAAGAATAGCAGAAAGTCATGGTCATCAACAACCGTACGGAATAATTTCAGGTTAAGCAGTGATTGTATGCTGTAGCATGCGCAACTGCATTATTTCAAAGATTCATCATACAGTTGAGTTGGTTAAACCTGACACACTGGCTAAACCATTTATTGATGGTATCTGCTCTACTTGTAAAGCTCTACTTGAACACTGTTGACCAACTGTTTGCTTACCACTGAAAATTAAAATTTGCGATTAAGGGCTAATTTATGACACAGTTCAGTTCCTAAGTTTTTTCAAAAGACGGTTACACAGCGATGTCTTTCTAAGGTAGAAGCATTGGTCAAGATAGACAAGCCAAAGGATGCGGCCCAACTCCGTTCATACAAGGATATGATTAACTATTATACAAAGTTTTTGCCTGGACTCGCAACAGTGACGGAACCATTTTATGCATTGTTGTATAAGGGAACGAAGTGGGGTTGGTGCCAGTTGCTAGACCCGGCACTTGGTCAAATTTAAGATTTGTTGAAGAAAGCTTCTTTGCTTATCCATTTTGAAAAGCGGAAAAGAAAATTGTCTGAACAGTAGATGCATCACTTTTCAGTGTGGGGGCAGTTCTTACGCAAGATGACGAACAAGGATCCAAACGGTCAGTGGCGTTTGTTAGTGAATTGTTAATTCTGCTCAACGCAACTATTCCAAATTCTACCATTATCTATATGGACATCACTTCTTGAAAACGGATCACATACCTTTAGTGACTGTATTCGGTAATAAAAGATGAATCACTGCAAGGTTTCAGCATTGGAATATCTTTTGAATGCATACGATTTTGCTGTTTGCTACATTCCTACTAACGAAAACGCTGCTGCAGATGGCTTATCTCGAATGGCTACAAACAAAATAGATTTTGATGATGAAGTGGACCACACCGTTACATGCAGTTTTTAAAGACGCAGTTGGCTTCCATGCCAATATCACCAACGGTTCTAGTTCAACGTACCAAGGATGTCTTAATGACAATCGAGCTGGTTCGAGGTGGATCTGAGGATATATGACATGGAAGACAAGAAATCGTTAACATACTTCTGGGTGCGTAATCAGGTGTCAGTTGATGGGGACTGTTTATTTCACAAAAATCGTGTGGTAATACCTCAAGCTTTACGTCCATTCTAATGGACAATTTACATTTGGGACATCGAGGTAAAATGAAAATACTTTCAAGGTCAGTAGTGTGGTGACCTAAAATTGATGAATCTATTGAACATGTGGTTCAAAGCTGTTAACTATGTCAGGTGAATTTGCCAGTGTCACCCAAGGAACGATATTTAATATGGCCGACTCCAAATGACGCATGGTGTCACCTGCATATAGATTCCGCAGGGCGATTCCTGGGACAAACATTTCTGTTTTCTGTTGATGAGAAATCTAAGTGGCCAGAAGTCGCTATAATAAAATTGACAAAGGCTAAGGCTACGATTAAAGTCCTGGAAAGATAGTTTGCTCGTCACGGACTACCTTTACGGGTGCACTCTAATTGTGGCCCTTTATACACAGGTGGAGAGTTTATCAAATTTTTTGTGCGAAATGGAATTCACTATCAAAACGTCTATGTTAAAGTTATGGCTAAGCACAAGAACTTGAAGACATTGCGTTACTTTTTGTATTCTTACCAAACCACTCGTGTTACTACCCACATTACACCTGCTGAAGCATTTAAGTCAAGCCAATGAGAACAAGGATTCATCTGCTTTTACCT
>JAHWFP010139265.1:115641-147369 GCA_023313725.1 Lithobius niger
AGTAGAACTGATTGGTTTCTCTGCTCGAAGATCATTTGCCTTACATGACTCGGTTTATGCGAGGGACTACTCCAAGTAGTATTCGTTGGATTTTGTGAGTTACTGTGGAGATTTGTTATACCAGTGACTTACTTGGTACAACTGCACAAGGGTGGCATTTGGAAGCGTCATATTGTTTGGAAGTGTCATATTGAAGCGTCGCAGAGCGCACGATTTATACGCATGCCCAAACAGGAAGAGGAAGTGCCGACAACTTTCGCCCTGATCACCTGGTAGAACCAATACAGGAAAACTCAGTTCAATGGACTTTTGGATTTCATTCCTGGTGAAGATCCTAGATTCCTAGAGGAGGGTTTTCCAAAACCTCTAGTGGATGAAGTTTTCCCACAGGTTGAACTTGGTGATCAAGATGAAGAGAGACCACTGGAAAACAACCCAGCAGCCAGTGTCCGCATAGAACTTTTACCAGTGAACGACCACAATGAGGATGTAGGTGTTCCACAATTGTCACCAAAAAAACAAACTTCTGGCCTCCTAAAGGATATTGAATTGTACTCTTTCAGGAGGGAAAGAGTTAAAATTTACCGATGCCTACTGTCAGTATATTATGTTGTTATCGTTATATTACATGCATTGTTGGGGCAGTCTGTGGTTGAGTGTTACCTAGTCAATAAATAGCATGGCTTTTAGTTAAGTGTTTTGGATCCTTAGTATGTTAATATACTTAACCTAGCTGGCAAGCCGGTAGAAGACTGGGGTTCGGTTTAGGAGCAGGCAGTGGTTTCACTTTCCCCAAGATCTGGGGCAAGCTCAAGTAGTTTACCGGTGAGTAGCTTGTAGGATGCATGCATTAGGAGAAGTCGAAGTTGACCGACAGTGTCCAGGAAAATGTTCGAAGCAGAAGCAAGATAGGCATCTTGACGACGAAAGGTGCAGTTCATTAAAGCATGTAAATCCAATTAGAAGAATCCTCTTGAAACGGCGAAGCTCTCTTCTTAAGCTGAAGGCAATCGAGGAGAATGCTGTCGCTTCTAGAACCAACCGTTGCGGCCAGGAAAGTCTTCAAGGCTGCTGTGGAAGCAGAATAGGCAAGGTTTGCACGTGATGTGGCTCGAAGGCTCCTCGGAGCAATAGTACATCGTCCTCGTACTGACAAAGGACACCTTTATGGCCGTCGGTGTGAGTACAGAGGAATCATGCTCTATGGAGGAATAAACAGTGAACGCTACTTCGGGAAACGTCACGTAGCGTCTCCTCTTAGGGACCTTTGGGCCGAAATGGCGAAAAAAGAAATTCCTTTTTTTTTAGTTCTGAGTGGGTAGCAGTCGACCCTCCAATAGAGGTCGTTCATCTTCGCGAAGGCGGCCTTGCAGGTCCAGTAACTGACGAAATAAGACCTACGATCGTGGCAAATGGTAGGGTCAGGTCAGGCGTCATCCAAATTCACTTACAAAAAGTAGAAGGTAAATAATGATTAATCAATCTGGTGAATTAATCCATGTGATAAAGGAGCTCCTTTCCCCATAAATGCATCAGAAGTAATGGAAAAACCATCTTCATTGTTGTATGAGGGCCCAAACAGTTCAGTGTAAAGAGCCCCCAACCCGTGAAGGCGATGTAACGTGTGGCATTCGTGCTCATCACGTAGCAAGGCATTATGGCAGTGGGATCCTCTGGGTGGCACAAGCATTTGTTCCAAATGTTTATTCATTAACAGAGTTGGAGGAAAAGGAACACGAGTGTTCATTGCCATCATCATAATCCATGCATCAGCCACTGTCATCACCAAAGGCTACGTAACCTTAAGGCTAGGAAACTTTAAGGTTAAGGTTTGAGTATAGAGCATTAAATAAACCATTTAAGTCAATAAGTAAAGGGAAGTATTTTCTGATAAAAGCGAAAACTGTATTCAAATTCCAAAACACATTCGAGTTTTGAAAGTTTGCGAGAACTAAATGCTGCAGATCTTAAAACTGATAGCGTTCATCATTCTCAAGTTATATACATGCAGTAGAATTTTATGTGCAGTACCAATTTCAGTATCATTTAGGAGACTGGATAATCGGGTTTTTCTGTCATTTGAATTTTGAATAAAAATTTAAATTCCAGTGGAATTAAAACATGAAATCAAATTGTAATATTTCTAATTTTGAAAATTTGCGCGAACTTTCAAATGCTGCTATCTTAAACTGACAGCTTTAATCTTTTGCATGTCCATTAAAGACATGCAAGTCCTATAGCAATATCAGTATCATTTACAATAAATTATCTGTCAGGTTTTTCATCCGACTAGCACGCATGGACATACTTCACACACTCGTACCTAAGTTAAACAAGAGAATTCAGAAACTAATTTTTAATTTTGTTTCTACTACTTACTACACAGGATTGTAATGTTCATACTGTACCTGTTTTTCATTGAAGTCACTACGCCATTTTCGAATTGTTAAATCTTTCTTTAGTAGCTCTGACTGCAGCTGGGCTTTTTCTCGTAAAAGAACATCCTCTCTGTCACGCAGTCTTTGCTCCAATTCTATTAACTCTTCTTCAAGAATACGGCGCTGGCGCATTAATTCTTGCTCCAGTCGATCTTTACTTAATAGTTGCTCTTCTAGAGAATTTTTTTCAAAACGATACCGTTCCAGTTCAACTTTTTGCTGGAGTAACCGAGTTTCCAATCCTTCTTTCTCCTATTATAATATAAAACAAATCACATGAATATTTAAATATAACATTTTTACCACACATAAACTTACACCAAAACCAAGAGACTAATCATAAACTTAGCGAAAGGCCAATCCCACTGCAATTTTGCTACAAAACCGAGCAGTAAAAATATCACCTACATAATTTCCTAACCTCACCGTCAAAATCTGCTACTTTAAAACTGCACACAGCAGTCTGCATTACTAATACACGATGTGCTGATGGTCATAATTCCATGTTGGTTCCTATCATCTGACACTTCACTCTATACGGTCATATTAAAATTTACTAGCGGAGTCGCTCGCTTCGCGCGCGCCATACCCGGGGTGGGGGGGGGCTCCCCCGGCCCCTGGCGCCGCCGGGTGGCGCCCCCCCCCCATTTAATTTGCCGTTCGGTCGGCAGATGGCATCGTATGTTCGCGCTGCTGGCCGTTGCATTCCGGGCGCAGCTACTATCTCAGCGGGGCTTGGCTGCTACTCTTATAATTTGCCGTTCTGTTGGTAGATGGCGGAGATGGCATTGTATGCAGCTGCTGCACTGCCGATGGCCGAGTTGCGGAAGTTGTGTAATTATATATATAGATGGGTTCTTGCTTATTGCCACCATTCACGTACCTCTTTCACATCCCTCCAGTCAAATCCTTGCATGAAGTAGAAGGAAAGGGTAAAAAATGGGGAAGAAGAGGAAAAACTCACGAGCACACACCAAAACACAAACAAGTCACTCCGCTGCAAGTCACCTTGTCTACTTGAATTTTTGTTATGAAAACCGTACACGCAAAAACTACCAAAGTGTCTGGTATCCAGAATGTAAAGTTGTCTGATGAAAAGCGTGTTTTTAGGTGAAAATGTACAACAAATTACGCGATTTGTCGGATTTTGTCTGATGACGGTTATTGTTGGGTATCCTACATACCAGGATACGGTAGATTTTGCATGTATGATGAAAACGTTCACCTTCATCTGAAGTGTCAGTACAAATATGAAAACTAGTAGTCCATTGTGCTGGGTTAGGTTCGAATTTGAAACTGCCACCCCGGGGCTCCACTAGATGGACTAGTTATTTTTCGTATCCGTATTGACACTTCTGATGAAGGTGGACGTTTCCACTCCACCAAATACTTAAGTAGACAGGAAGACTTGTAGCAGAGTGACTTGTTTGTGTTATGGTTTTGTTTTCGTGAGTTTTTCTCGATTCTTCTCCCCATGTTGTTCAAACGCTCGGTAAACCCGTACAGTTTGTGCCGGTTTTCTCGAGGGGGGGGCATCCCACCACGCATCGCAAGCTTGGACCAGTCCCCAGAAATCTGAGTCAAGCATAGCTGAGTGATCAGCTCCACGCCCAGTGGAAAAGTTAAAAAAGAAATAATTTCCCAAAAACCCAATTAGACAGAAGTTTACTATATCAAGGCTACACTGTGCGGTTTACTACTTCGAAGCACCCAATTCATGATTAATTTTGAGGAAACTACTTCAAAAATATCTACAACTGTTGCATTGTGGGAATTTTCGGCCAACAATTTTTCACTTGGTGTTAACAGTGGAATTACGTCGTCTGCCTTTCTCAGCCTTGTCAACTTTTCGTTTCTTCTACTCGGCTCACATCAGATTGATCGTTGGGCTCGTTCAAACTTTTCTCTCTCAACCATTGATTTCTAAAGTTGCGTGCAACACCGCAGTGAATTTTTTGTGATGAGTGGTAATTAACGTAAATCGTGTATTCAACGTCGATGGGCTTATGCAGTTAATATGGCTAATATCCCGGGAAAGCATTAAAAAAAAATCTATTTTCTAACTTTACTTCTGTCATGAGAGGGACTTTTCATTACGGAAAAGTCTGCAATAATACAATCATTTATATAGGTGAGCTGGATTCAATCTAGCATTATTATATGGTCACTCCTTTAAAATCCAACATAATTTACCGTTAAAACTAATTTCTAACCACACACACCTTCGGTAACATCAGCGCAATTCACGAACGGGAACTCCTGTGCATTGGTGCCATTTAGTTATTCACGTATGTGCCTGGACTCATTCACAAGTTTAGTTTATTAGATCGTCACACCTCCAAAACCCAAAATAATTTAAGAGTTAAAATTTAATTTAGAACCACACAAACCTTCATAATTCTCAGGCTTGAATGCGATTGCACCAATACAATAGCTATAGTTACCAGGAAAGAGTGATCAGATCACTTTCTTGCCTTTCCGCAGAGTGTGACTGCTCGTCTGTCCTGGACTGGGTGATCCACACGCTCTTCCAGAAATAAACGAACAAAAGTCACCAGAAAAACGCACACTTTCACAACAGAAGACACTCACACTGTCTAGCGAATTTTCGATAGTTTACTACTATCTTCCTCAGGCCTTAAAGTTAGTTTGGACTCTGTTTACTGTTTGCAGAAAATGGCAAAAATGTTCCAGTTTATGGATAAAACCAAGAATTTATCCCCAACCCTATAAATTCTTGATAAAAAGTTAATTTGTTGTCTGTATGATGCTTTTAGTTAATTTTGCAGCAGAAAAACGACGATTTAGGCATGGGCTTAGCTTCCACACAGGAGTTTAATACACAGTTTACGATAACTACATAAGCCCATATGCATTTAATAAGTGATTTATGGTACATGCATCGATCACCTTCAAGCTATACTAATAGCGGGTTACACATTTTTTTTAAAGTTTAACTGTCACACAAACTTGCCTTGAATTTTGCTCTCAAGTCCTCAGTCTCTCTCCTCCATGTTTCTTGTAGCAGACTCCTGTCTTCAAGCACGTCCATCAGTTTTAATTGCTTTTCTTTATGGTCACATAAATGATGCACAAAATTATTCTGCTGAATTTGAAGAGCACTTAACTGCTTATCAAAATTCTCCTGTACCTAAACCAAAATAACTATATTACTCTCAAGTCCATTAGATGTATCTTGACATTATTAAAAGAAACATCCACAAAAAAGAATTTAAAACAAATAATACTCACTAAAACACATTTATCTTGGAGTTAGCATTTACGTAAATGAAGACAACAGAAAAATCTCACCAATTGTTCCTTAGGTCTACACTAGCCTGGATTGATAGAACCTGGACAGTATTTTCGGTTTGTTACCGGATCCTGGGTATTTGGTTGGTATCCAAATTCGGGGAAAATTCTCAACCGAGCACTGAATGAAAATGCGCTGGTGCAACTAAACTGGAAGGATGCCACTGCTGCAATGTGGCCGTGTTCAAGTCGCTTGTCCCGCCCCACTCTGTCCCAGAGTTAATGGTGTAATTTGTTTGTTATCTTTTTATTTAGCTGATCAGGCATTCAGCTGCCATTTTATATTTGAATAGTAAGGCTGAGCCAATCAGCTTTTTTCCACACAAGCCGATCCTTAAACGAAACTGGCCAATACCAAATCGCAATTCCAATTACAGATACCAAATCCCAATACCCGATCTCAGTACCCAATTAACTGAAAATTGCAATACTGAAATATGTCTTTATAAAAAAAAATACTTTTGAAATCCTTGCATAAATAAAGCATAGGCCTACATGCACAGAATTAAAAATATTGGTTTGAAATAATATTGCATACGCTAAAATCATTTTAAAACACAAATCCCTCAGCAATACTAGCAACCATGCAAAGTTCCAACAGTTATGAACTGCCGATCTGTTTCAAGGACATTTTGTGTTGTTTTGAAACAACATCTTTAAGAAAATTCCGGAAATAACCACGGAGCCGTTGTGTTTGAGCGCAGAAAACAAGATGTTCAGCTTTATGACAGGAGCAGCACTCTTGTTACACCTGGACTAAGCGACCAATCACATTGCATTCAAGATTAATAGTGAAATAATGGTGAAGGGCAATTCACATTCGCGGAATAGTAGGAAAAATTAATTTAATTCTGAATTTGTGAACTTTTACTACAAAAGTCAAATAAAATGGAGATGATCACCAATGACCACGTATTTTGGACGAGACGGCTCAGTAAAAACAACTATAACCAAAAAATCAACAGCAACAGAGCTTGTACTTCACGAAAAAATACTTAATGGTGCTATATCGAAGGGAAATCCACTGAGCCAAATGGCAAAGCTATTGAGAGGAAGCATATACAAAAGGCAAAGAGGCGATGTCGGTGAACGATTATGCTCACCTTAGTGAAGATCTGCAAGGTCGTTTTTAAGACAGTGACTGACCTCAAAATTGTATGGACACATCACAAATAAATTCGATGCAGGTACTAAGACCCGGCATCTCACACACTGTATTCAAATGAAGATGTACCGTAAATCCTCTATTTGCGGCCGGTTCTCAATTGTAGTCGGTGTATAATTGTAGCGGGTTTTTTCCATTCTTGAATTAGTATAGTAGCCGGTCTTTAATTGTAACCAAGTCAAAATGACTTCAATTTTGAAAAAAATTCTATAAAAGTGCACGTCCGTCACATAAGCAGATACTGTATCAAAATTAAAGAGTAGTGTAAAAGAATTCATGTGACATTACAGGGTGGTCCACAAAAAATTGACGACCTAACATTTTCTAACGCCAACTTTTCTAGTTAGCACCCCTCAAAACCAGGATAGGACAAAAATCTTCGTTCCAATAGATTAGATTTTTGTCCTCTCCTGGTTCTGAGGGATGCTAACTAGAACAGTTGGACTTTGAAAATTGTGGGTCGTCGTTTCTTGTGGACCACCCCGTATTACCGTAAATCGCCAATTAAACGCCCAATGGGCAGCTAAAATTAATTCGATAAAAAAGTGGAGGGGCGTTAACAAAGCTACTACAAGACTTCTGACATGAACGTATGTTTTTGGGTGGTCGTTTAGGCCAAAATCCATCGTGGAAAAGTTGATTATTCATGTGCGTGATCTGGGTTCAATCTAGCATTAACACACTGGTTTTATTCTCCTCATTTATTCACAAATTTAGTGTATTAAATCGTCCTCCTTCCAATAAC
Organism: Lithobius niger; assembly: GCA_023313725.1. Lineage (NCBI taxonomy): Eukaryota > Metazoa > Arthropoda > Chilopoda > Lithobiomorpha > Lithobiidae > Lithobius > Lithobius niger. Next base: position 123,302 of record JAHWFP010139265.1, read on the forward strand.
ATGATTCAAAGTTAAAACTAATTTTTAACCTTCACAAATCTTCAAAACAGACAACGCGATTCACCACTAGGAAACGCGTGTGTTGACATTTATCACCAGAGTTATATATTGTCGTCCAAGACCGAAGTTCCGGCAGAAATGGACTCGTAGGTCTGGACCCGAGGAGCCCCAGTAGTGGACGCGAAGTGGTGGACGCATCCAGACTGTGTCAGCGCTTGAAACATCCGGTCCACCGTGTCCGTTATGACGTTACTCCGGTTGGCGTTTTCCAGTCGTGAAACGCGTGTCTGTTTTGAAGGTTTGTGATGGTTAAAAATTAGTTTTAACTTTGAATTATGTTAGATATTGAAAGGAGGACGATCTAATAAATTAAATTTGAGAATAAATGAGAAAAAGGTATAGAGTTTTCACTAAACTGAATTCACATTACGCACATCAATGATTGATCGCATAGGCCTAATAATGCCGACTTTTCCGCGATTACAAATGCTCCCGTGTATCGTGTTGAATTTTAAATGTTGATTTCGTTAAATTTGATTTTTTTTGTTAATTTTGCTGCAGAACAACCAAGATTTAAATGGATAATACATTTGATTTTTTTTAAACGTTTGAAGCTTTTAGTCAATTTCACGATTGACTAAAAACAAAAAACAATTGGTGGGGGAGGGGGGGGGGACGTTAACAAAGCTACTACACGATTTCTGACCTGAGGGTATTTTTGGGGGGTGGGCGTTAGCAATGCCAGGGCATTTATTAGGCAATTTACGGTACTGAAATTAATGTCGGACACATGTTCTTCATGTAGTGATACAGTACGTTTCCTTTCTAAATTTTGTAGTTAGCCAGTCTCCAGTTGTAGCCGGGTCTCTAATTGTAGCCGGATAAAAATGGCTTGAGTTTGAGAGGATGTATCTACTTACTTCGAGTGCAGAGAGCAACAACTGATGCCGAATCTACTGGATGCCCCGACATGACAACGGAACAGCAAATGATGCCTTGGATGCCCCAACATGAAACTATTGCACTAATCATGATTGTGACCTGCTCCATGGTTTCTGATGCCACAGTTGCAGAGCGTCAAACCAAGACTAACACTGTCTACTTAATTATCTTCATAGTTGCCATGAACACTACCAACAAACACCTCTCCCGGCCGCTTCCCATCTGGCAGTTTGGTGATGGATCTAAGTCTAAAGTTTGCGATTAGAATAAAAAGCATTTTGGTGTATTGTATGGAAACTGACCACCATGTCAAGAGAATACCATCCAGATGATTACACTAGAAATGTGAAAAGCTATTTTTAATCTTCTGTCCTGTATCGAAGATCCTCGGCACAGCTTCCTACGCATCTGACGTGACCATGTGGCAATTTTATGCGACCAACCGCAGTATCCACACGAAGTAAACTTGCAAGCGCTAGTTTAAATGCGAACCGAAATACTTCCAGTTGTCGCTTTCCCTGAAGAATGCCACAGACACGGTGAAAGCCTCATTAAAAGGATCTGCCAAGAACACAGACGTTTCTAACGAGTCAGGTACGAAGGGGTGGCAAGACTGATTTTATAACAACATTGCCTTTCTCTTATGGACTACCGTAACAGCAGTACATCAAAAATGTTCTCCCATCTGACAAAGAAATGAGCTGCAACTTTACATGACTCCTATCTGGTCTGAGAACTATGAGGCTATAATGTGACGTTAGGGCATAGTTTAACCTACGCACAGCAGGACTCAAAACCCACCCAGGCTTTGATTCCCAACAGAATTCATTTAGAAACTCGCCCATCAATTCCCAAAGCGCAAAAAACGAGCAACCAGAGTTCTAATGGTATTGAAACGAACATTACCACTATTAGAGTTGAAATTGAAAGCCAGCACCTAACCACTCAGCCACGAAGCAATAGTGCCATTTTTTTTTGGCCAACCGACGGGAAAGAAAAAGAAATTACTCCAGGTTACTACCTTCCGGACTTAAAATGGTTGTATGTTTGTCCTGTCACAATAAAAAGAACAACATCGAGGAAAAAAGGAACATAACCACATCACTCAAATATGGAAAAAAAAAATGGGTATCTCTTAGCTGCGTACAAATACTTCGTTTTTGATGCTACTCAAAAATAGTTTTTGAGTTATCGATTTTTAACGATAAACATGATAACGTAAGGAAGTAAGGTATGCTTGAGAGTGCCGCTTTTCATTCGGCTGATAGTACTCGGCTCGGAGGGTCAAATCCAAAATTTTTCTAGTTTTTAAAAAAAAAGGTGCAAATAGGGACCACTTCTGAACCCAAAATCAAAGTCTGATTCCTCCCCCCAAAAATGGGTCTTTTGGGTGGGGCAGAAAGGAAGGGCCACCCTGGCAATCACAGATGGTTAATGCTAGGGCAATGAAACTTTCCACGGTATGTAAGCACCCTGTAGTAAAATCTGGGCAAAGTTGAAGGCCGCTGCGGACAAATTCGGGCCATATTTTTGTCAATTTGTCAATTTTTGACCGATTCTGACATTCCAACATACCATTTTAACCATTGGTGGAAGTAGCTAGATCAATAGAACAAAGCACTGAAAAGTTACTCAATAAAAACAAGCATGTGGGTAACCGTATGATAAAAACACTAAAATTGCAGGGTCCGAACCTGCATAATTTTAGTTTTTATTGCCTAACCGAAATATCATTACCTGTTTTAATAGCAGTTTCCCCTTTTGAGCTATTAATTCCCCTATAATCTTGAAAGTTGTCTTCCCTGCCAGGCTCGTACGGCATGCGCGGTGCTTGGATCTGCTTATATAAGCTCCGGCGCAGTGTTCCGTTGGCATCATTTCTCCACCTTCCAGAACCTAGCTCATGGAGGGGAGGCATGGGCAGGAATTTAGGTAATGTATATTTTCGGTTAGGCAATAAAAACTCCAATATACCAGTGTTACCTGGTATTTTTTGGTTTTTATTGCTTGTTGAAAATATCAATTACCTTTTTTAAAGCATTGTCCTTCTCAAATGCTGTTCAATCTAGAGAAAATAAATCGAAGACGTCCTTCCGGTTCACTATCTACTGTGCAGGTTACTGCGCAGCCTCCATCATATAAAAGCCGAGGCGGAGCGGTAAGCTCACCTTTTCGGTCCTCTATTGTGTCCAAATGGCGACAAGAGGGGAGGAGGGCGGGACCAAGGTAATGTATATTTTTAACAGGCAATAGAAACCAAAATCAACCAGGTAACACTGGTATTTTGGAGTTTCTAGTTGCCTTGAAAATATCAATTATCTTTTTTGAAGCAATCCCAATGACTTTGTCAAGGCGGCGGGCGCCATTAGACTCAATTTCCCTCAGATAGCGACCGGTTTCCCACACAGAAACTCTAGAGTGTGAAAGGGGGTTAAAGTATATGTCGGGCAGCAACAAATGGCCCGATACGGTAAAGTCCCTCAGCTTGATGCGACATATCCTGTAGGTAATGGGACGTGAAGACTGTGGGATGCCGCCAAGAGGCAGCTTCCATTATGTCAGTAATGGGGATGTTGCTGTAGTGAGCCCAGGATGTAGAAATTGCACGAAGTTCGTGGGCAGTTACTCTGATGCCTTTAGAGGCACAGTTTATGTCAAGTGCTTCATAGGCTTGGACGATGTCGCTTTTCAGCCATGTGGCGATTATGCGGGTTGAAGTGGTACCTACCTTGTTACCGAAAGGAAGAAAAAGCTGAGTGAGAGCGTCCTCGACGGATGGGCTTGGATGCCTTAAGGTAAAATCGATCGCCAGGACAGGGCAAAAGGACCGTTCCTCGTCGTCACCCAGGATGGAGGATAAGGATGGAATGATGAAGGGATGGGTCCTCTCATCAGGTTTTTGAGTCTTTGATGCTCGTGGGGTCAGTGTAACTCCAGTGTAGTCAGGCAGGAAGAAACAATCTCTTTCCGTGGCTGAGAGGGCCTGCAATTCGCTGCAACGAAGACAGGCTCAAGTGCTACGAGGAATACTGGAGATCGGTGAGGAGATCCGTGTTACCAGCCGCCTTGAAGACAGCATTTAAGGCAGAGCGGTAAACTAGGATGGTGGAGCCTCTGAGTCCATTATTGAAGAGAAATGTGAAAAAGCAGAGGAGGTCGTGTAAAGGGGGACGGATTGGATCAACCTGTTCTGTGACACACTAATGAAGCCATCATTTCAAGTGACTGTCATAAATCTTGTTGGTAGAGGATCGGATGGCTCGTGATGCAATGCGAGTGGCCTCGTCCAGACGCTTGGAGGAGCTAGATGACAGTAGCCATCTGTGAAGTCGCAACGCCCAGTGGTTCGGGTGGAGTATCGATCCTTTGTGTTGGGACAGGAGTTCTGGACGGCTTGGTAGCCGGTGAGGAGAGTCGACGAGGAGTGCTGAGTAGTAGTGGAATCCAGGTTGCGATCAGCCAATTAGGAGGAAGAGGATGGCTTGTAAAGAAAACAATCGGGGACGATCCCCTCGATTGTCTTTAGTAGTTCTGGTAGTGGAATCTTGGAAGGATCAGGATCTCCTTGGAACGGTGGGTTAGGTTGATCCGAGCGGGACGGGTCTGGCGAGTAACAAGAATCAGAGTCCTTGTCCGCAGGTGGGACCTGAGGAGGCAACTGAGCGGACAGGATGGGACGGGGCGGATCGTCCAGCATCCTGAAGAGAAGGCTTGTGGCGCTTAAGGATGGAGGCAAGCCAGGCTGTCGTGTAACCATAAACTGGAGCCTTAGGTTTAAAGGTTTGGAGTGAGGAGCACATGAGGGTATGTACTGAGGACGGAGTGAGTGTTTCTCTGGTCCGCTGAGCTGTGGAATGTCCAGGTACCGAAGGACGGGATGAATGCGAGGACAAATCCGGAGGAGTAAGTTGCAGGAGAACGTAGGTCCCGCACTGGTGGAGGTTGACTGCAAGGAATAGGGGACGTAGCTGCAGTGTCACAAGGTATCGGGACGGCTCAGAAAGAAGAGGATTGTGCGGTGGACGCGGCTGCTCCAAAGAACCTTGGTCCGCAGTAAGTTCAAGAATTTCAACATTAACCGCAACTGGTGGAACCGGAGGGGATGCGGAACGAGGAATGCAGTATGAGGAGCCATCCCCTGGCGTCCCTGTAGCGCGAGGATAAGGATGGCGTTACCGAGGATTGGGTAGGACGCAGCGGATGGCGCGGAGCTGGGAACGAAGCGAACAGCTTGGTGGCATAGAGAAGAGAAGGTCTGAATACTGGGTCGAGGTCGAGGTGGACCAACTGCGAGGAGCGGAACGCTGTCCGTGACACGAGAGTAGTAGTGAAAGTTTCTGTCTCTGAGGGAAGAAGAAAATACATTACCTAATATGGTGGAAAGCGTCCTTTCCTGTCTCTGCCTTACAGACAAAGGTCTAGTAAGGGGAAGGAAGGGTGATGAGGAACGTGATGATGTTATTCTGAATGGGAGCAAGTGTCGCCCCCCCTCCCCCGAGTAGGGGAACGAGGGGTAACAAAAGGAGTGTGAAAAGCGTCCTGTGAGGAACGCATCCAAGTGCCCAGGAATAGGCCTTGGGGAACTGTAGACTGATTCATGCAGGCCTGTCTTAGAGAGCTTATGTCCTTTTCCCGGAGGTATAAATGCGGCGGAACTGGTAGAGGACCAGGAGCAGTAGGATGCGGAGGACTGGGATGGGTCAGGGAGAATAATAGGATGGAGATCTCTGTCCGCAGGAGGGACAGGCAGAATTGGCAACGGAACCTGTTGAATGAGAAGCGGAGGAGGATTGTCAGGCAAAGTTGGAGGATCGTTGTTGCTTAGGAATCGAAGCTTTAGTCACGATGATGCATAGTCTTGAAACGGGAACTTGCGCTATAAATTTACGAAGGGTAGAATTCATGAGATAATGTACTAGAGACGAAATGAGGGGTTGGTCGTTTTACTGGGTAACGGAACGGTCGCCAACCGAATGTTGGAAGGAATGCGAAGATAGAACAAGAAATCGGGAACGTGGCCGCAGTATTGCAAGGCATGAGGAACGACTGCTTGGAAAGAGGGATTCGGAGGAGAACTGGTTGCTCCAGAGAATCCCATTCCGTTGTAAGGTCGAAAATCTCCCAGTCGTCCGCAGGCGGAGCGCACAGTGGGGACGCGGAATGAGGGGTGCGGAGTAAGGAACCATCCCAAGGCGTTCCCTTAGCCTGTGGCATCGGAACGATGGTACTATAGGACGCGGAACGTGAATGAAGGAACGCTCGTCCCTGTGGGATGCAGAACGTGAGATGGGAGGATGCGGATGTGGCTGGAGAACGCTCGCCCATGAGGTGCGGACGTGGCTGGAGGAACGCCCATCCTATGGAACGCGGACGTGGATGGAGGGACGCTCGTCCTATGGGAGTGAGAGTGCGGTCGTTCTTGTATTGCACAACCTCTGGTTAGGATGGATGGTCTTCTGGAAGCAGGTGCCTGCGAAAAGTAAGGAACACGTCCTAAGGAAGGCTGGCTCCTGCGAAAGGTGTCTCTAGGTGCTTTCGTTGGGAAAGTGGATAGCTTGAGGAGCGACGGACAGAAGAACATCCGATCAGCGGTGTAACGCTTGCGAAAATAGAAGCATCCTAATCCGAGGAGAGGATGGATCGGTCCTCCATCTATCCGCTCCTAAGGGTGGAGCAGAGGAAACCGGGGTGAAGCTGCAACCGGGAGATGCAGAGGCAAGAGAAGATAGTGAAAGTAGCTGGTCCTTAAGGACCGGTGAAGAGGATGGACTAGGATCTACGATTGTAGCAGCGACAAGGTGTGTTTCTAAGGGGTACAAGCGTCCCCCCCCCCCCTCCAGAATGAGATCTAGTAGGGGAATGAAGGATGTTGGTCGTGCTGGTGGTAATGAGATACGTGGGGCCGGAATGGACGAGTGAAGTACACAAAACCATCCAAGGCCAGGCTGCAGGGGAATGCTTTAAAGAAACGTAGGTTGAGGACGGACACGAGGACAAGATCAGTTGAGGAGGAGCGTATAGCACAGCTATATAGGATGAAGGTCGAAGAAAGAAGAGCGGACTGCATCGTCAGAGTATATATCAGAAAAAAAGGCTGCGCAGATGGTGACAGCGCGGAGGGATATCATACCCCTTTAAGTAAAGAACAGCATCCAACGCTGGAGGTAAGGAAGGCACAAGCCGACAGTGAGCGGTAAACAGCCCAATCCAAAAGGGCTGCGCAGAAGCAATGCGCAGTGGGGAGCCGCGGTGCACGTCGTCCATCCGAATCGGTTCGTGCACCGCCCTGGGCAGGAACCAAAGGGAACGCGGCGGCATCGAGGGATGGCGGCAGTGAGAAGCAGCGGACCAGCCAGAAGACGAGTGGGATCGAGCGATTCACGATCCGCCGGACTCTTGAAAACTTCAACCATACCCACAGGGGATCGGTCCGCTGAAGCTGGCAAAGCGGAGCGAGGAGCAGGGAGGACGGAGCAGTCCCTAAGAGCGTCCCCTGTCCGCAAAGGACGAAGAAGTCGAGGAGCGATGTGAACAGCGTGACGTGTAGAGAAGAAAAGGTGAGCTTACCGCTCCGCCTCAGCTGTTCTACGATGGAGGCTGCGCAATAACCTGCGTAGTAGATAGCGAACCGGAAGGACATCTTCGATTTATTTTCTCTAGATTGAACAGCATTTGAGAAGGTCAGCTCAAACACAAAATCAGAATTGTCACCCTAACGGACGGACATTCGGACAACTTTAGTTTTATTTTCTGGCTGATCACGTAATTTGCGCAATACAGTATGGCTGCAATTTGCAGTACCATCCTGCCTATACATGTAACTAAAGAACCTGACAAGAAATGTCGAAGGTAATATTATAAATGTGTAAAGTATCGAGTAATCAGTATGTCAAGTTTCTGTTTGCTCACAGATTACGTGACACTTTTTCCTAGCAGTTTATACCCTCCGTTCCCCTTTGTAACACCAGTGCAACACTTTGCATACCCCCCCCCCCCCCCCACTTAAAAATGCGTAATATTCTCGTAACCCACTCCACTCAAGTTGTATGCATTTTGATTTTGGTTGAATTAGTTTTTATAAGTAACCAGTGATTTTGAAAAAATGTATAAAAGAATTAGGTAAAATGAATTTATCTAAAATGTGTGTGTTACATAAACACTTTGCCATATCTCCCCCCCCCTCCCTTCCCACATCATAACATACTTGCTCAATCCTCCCCCCCTCTCCAGGCGTTATACAGGGTGATCCAACTAAAGTGTTACAAGCCGATATCCTGTGAATGGTTGGTTAATGAGAGAAGAATAATGATAGGAATACAACGATGGGTGTGATGGGGGACATTTACACGAGAAAAAAGGAACGACCTTGAATTCATATTTCAAGATCATCCACATGCTATCTTCCAAACGAGATACAATACAGCAAAAAAGTAAATTAGAAAGTTGGACGCATGGAGACAATATGATCAACAACAACAAAAAAAAAAACAGATTCAAAATCAGATAATACATAACAGTAACGATGTTTAAAAGCTAACTCTGAACATGCTGGTTGCACCGTAGTGAAGCCAATTGACGAGAAGTTGGCTTCACTACAGTGCAGGCAGCATGTTCAGAGTGAGCTTTTAATTATCATCCTAACTATTTATTATCCAATTTTGAATCTTTTTGGGTTGGTCATATAGTCTCCTTGAGTCCAACTTTCTAATTTACTTTTTTGCCGTATCGTATCTCGTTTGGAAGATAGCACGTGGATGACCTTGAAATATGAATTCAAGGTCATTCTTTTTTTCTCGTGTAAAAGTCCCCCATCACACCCATCATTGCATTTCTATCATTATTATTCTCTCATTAGCCATTCACAGGATATCAGCTCGTAACACTTTAGTTGGATCACCTTGTATAATATGTGAATGCTCCCCAAGCAGGCTGCACATACTTTGAGGACCACTGGACAGCACACAGAACGATGCTTGTCATTTTCATAATTCCTAAACTAACGTATCAAATTTTGTTGTTTTTCCAATGGCCATGCCATGCCAATGTTGACAAGTTTCTAATTTACACTGGGGTTCTACGAAACATGGTTAAAAAGTTAGCAGCATGATGACGTTGGTTCAGCCGAGTTCTACGCCCTGTTAAAAAATAATTCCTATTGCGTACATCGGAGGCGCAACTCCGATTGAATTACGTAATTTGGAACGTATATTTTCGGTTTATTTAGGTTAATTTAATTTAATATCATCTGTTCATTACCTTAAGTCACAAGTGCGAAACGAATACGGTTTCAGCAAGCGAAATAGCAGAGACGTCTGCTTGTTTGGGGCTCCATTCTACTGAATGGCTGACACCCAGGCCTGGGACAATTTTTACCAATTGATATTACCTTAAGTCAATGTTACTGTTGGCATCGTCGCCAAAATGGACGTGAAATTGCGTTTATTTGCTGAAAATAGCCCTTGGTTCAAACGATCGTATCTCCGGAACGACGCAACGTACAGCCACCATCTTGGTCGTGTTTGAAAGAGGGGATTCCTAATTTTCTGACCCGTGAAAAATGACGTCATCAACTCCAACATCACTGCCTGTATTCCTCCAATGAAATGTCCTGTTTCAACGACCGTTGTTCAAACGCTTCGGCCTCGCGAGCTATCGCGAGCACCGATTGGCTCGTTCGCGGCACGTGACTCTTCGGCCGTTCGCGAGTGACATCACGTGAAGCGATTAAAGGTCGCAGCCATTGGCGCTAGCAGGAGCGCATCGCATTGAGGGCAGCCGGTCATTATGGCGTCCGGCAACGATTTGGTAACTGTGAGCTGTAATCGATCGTGAATCTCAAAGAAATAAAGCAACTTTAAACTATTTTTACGGTAATAAAACATCAAATAATGATTTCGGAAGTAATAACATGCGTTGTGACGGAAGAATATCGAGTGGATGTTATCATTCTGAGTACTGTAAGTTGAAACTTTCGTTAGCGCTGTTGACGTAGTCGAACTTCAGGATTTTTTTAAAATAATAAAAACATAGGACGATGGTCCCAATTATATTTCTGGTCAATAATTTACAATATAATTATTACGTCTGCGAATTTTTATACCCCTAGACCGCATAGTTTTTTTATTACAATTAATTTCTGTGAGGCATGCAACTTGTTCAAGGCAGCAATGTTGCAGCAATGCTGCAGCCATAGGTTTTTTCACTCGAGAATTGAAAAAATAGCGTAGGCCTAAAAGGGATAAACAGGACGGAAAGCCAAATGGGCTCAAAAAGGGTTAAATAAATACAGACGCAAACCTAGTATTTACATTGCCGTTTGGACGTAAAATGTCAGAATGCTTGAGCGGGGAGTTGAACCCACGACCTTTGAAACCAAATGCAGAGGTCCCACCACTTCGAGCCATACTGTTCACTGTCAGTGATACGACGTTCTAGTACACCATTCTAACCAGTTTTTTCTTCTTTTTCTTTCATATGGCGAACCATCGAATGGTGCTAACCTTACATTTGTGGCTGCTCATAAGCTATTTAGCAAAATCCCAAAAATCAATCTTATTCAGTCCAAAATAAGATAGTTCGAAGGTTAAATGAAAACTAGAACATTGCTACTAGCGGTAGCAATCTTCAAGTTTTCATTTAACGTCCAAAGTATTATTCGGTGCAATTAACTTGGCTAATAGGATTAACCTTGGCGGCCTTTCCCTGGTTGAATGATATCACTAGTTTGAAAGGCCGACCCTTTTTGTAAACTTGGCTGCTTCTCTTTACCAGTTTTGGTTTTGGGTGGATATCACGACTTTCATAGGCCTGTGAATGTACAAAAAATCCCACGGTGTAATTGTCACCCCTACCTTTTTTTCCCTGGAGGTATTTTATTGTATGAATGTTCTCATTCATAATTTTCACATTTGCTATTGTCATTCCAAATAAATTAATAACAAGCGTAACAGTATGATAATTGCAAGGACCTAATCAATTCCTATGGAATAAAAGATACCCCGTGTCTTATTGAACCAGTAATGAGAAATTTATTCGGGTCGTGGGGCATATAATTCATTTTGAATTCGCGTACCATAAAAAAAAAAGATTTGAATTTGGTGGGAAAACCCGATCAAACCTTTGCAATAAAAGATACTCCGTCTCTTCGTGAACCACCTATTTGCAACAACAATGAATTCTGACAATTAGGTACTGAAACGATAAGCGTGTAACACTTAAGCATGTTATAATCTACTATTGGATGACAATACAAACAATGGTTACAACAATACTTTTGCACTTACGAGCCACTTCAGAACCACGTGTTCTAGCTGCAACCCCCATTTTAGAAAAAGGCACTTCCCCATATTACGCTTTACCTGTCTGACTAAATTTAGATCTGGCAACTTTCCCTAATGAGCTGTAGACGTGTCGTTATACCTTATGAGAATTAACATGAGAGCCTGTGGACTAGTTACTAGTTACTAGTCACCAGTAACACAAATCAACGTTATTGAGGATACTTTCTCTCATGAAGGACACGTTCCCACATTTTCGTGTTGAGTTTTTCTTTGTTACTGGACCCAAGACACCTGATTGTAAAACCTCTTTAATATGAACTTTAAAGGGACTGCTAAAACTGTTCTTATTAGCCATAATCCTTATCAAATATTGAAATTGAACAGCAGCTTTAAAATACAGTAGCGTGCCGGTATACTGTATTGTCTTTTCATTTGACCTTGCGCAAATGGACAACACTCTTATCAATCAATGTTTTGCGTAAAACGAAATGAAATTCAAGGGTGGGGGGTGGGGTGGGGACTATTACGGACAGCAAATTCGTAAAAATAAGTTGGCATTATAAATATTTGGTGGTTTTATCCGTACATTTGTATTAACACAGTTCCTTTTAGCCATATATATTTAGTGCTGACTGAATACCTGACCAACCAAAATCTTTAAAAAGTTCTTATTAAGCGGGAATTATTGTTATCCGAATTCTTATTAAAGACGTTATACTGTAAAGCCCCAAAATCATTAGTTTAGTCAATGAACACAATACAGGCTTCATACCACACTTACCTCAGACGATAGTAATTCATTTTTACTCATTCGCTCTTTTAAACTTTTAAGAAAAAAGTCTTGTGATACCAGCTGTTCAAGGAGAGCATCTTTTTCGGCGAGTAATTGTTTGTTACTATCCAACACAAGTTCTAATTTTTGTTTTATTTCTAAAGTCTCTGCAGGACCACCCAGATAATCAGGTATCACATTAGCACCTAGCATATCCTCCGCATATTGTTGTGGATCGTTATTACTTAATTCAGTTGAAGCATTACCGAAGTCTACTTTGGAAATAACATCTTCGGGCACACGTTTCAATTTAGCATCATCACTTCCTAACATGTAAGCTTCGTCGACTTTGATTCTAAGGCTTTCAAGTTCAGACACACGTGCTTGCAATTCTGCTTGGAGGGCTGCCAATTCCTTTTCAGATGTTGCCTTGCTAATCATTAACTCCTTCCGAGCGTCAGCTAACTCTTCTAATGCATGTTCGTGTTGTTTCCAGGCCCCTTCCAACTGAGAGCAAAGTGTTTCTAATTCGTTTTTAATTTCTTTACGTTGCTTGTCGAAAGTGTCACATTTTTCCATCAAATGAATCAACTTAGCACTTAAAACATTTTTCAATTCTTCCTCTTGATGCAGACGAATTCGAAGAACAGCAATGCTATTTTCAAGTGACATGACTTGCTTAATGAGATTCTCCACACCAGACACATCACAACGGTTGGAGGGAGACGAGTGACTTTTCCAGTCGGCATTTTCCTGTCTGTATGTCAAAAATTCCTCTTCAATATCTTCTTTTAGTTTCACAGAAGTTGCATATTTTGATTCTAATTCTTTCACTTTCAGTTCCATATCTAGTTTAACTTTTTCTAACAAGTTTATTTGGTTTAAATATTTTTCTTTCAGTTGACTCTTTTCACTTTCTAAAATGTCACATTTCGTCTTTATTTGTTGGTGGTTTAAAAGATCATCTTCTAGCTGCAAAATACGATTTTTTAGTTCATTTCTTTCTTTGGACAGCTTTTCAATTTTGAGTTCAAAGTCATCACATTGCTTTAATCGGTTTTTCAGGTCTTTGTTTTCATTAGCAAGGGCTTCCATAGTAAGCAGCTTTTCACTTGAGTCCATAGCCTGCAGACGAGTTTCAAGTTCCAATTTTTCCTGTAGCAAGTCGTCGCATTTTTTTTGCCAGTGTGCGCTGTCTATGCAATTGCGCAAATTATCGTCCCCTTCTAACGTGTCAACTTTTAATTCCTGTGAAAGTCTTGATAATCCTCCAGTACTCTCATTTATGCCAACTTGGTTTGTAGATTGGGAGCTTACGGTCTCGCTATTGCTTGTTATTGCTTTGAGTATTTGGTTCTCCGTCTTTATCTCCAGCATCTCTTTCATAACATCGCCTAAATTGATGGCAATATCCCAATCTAAGCACTCGGGAGTTGACTGTTTTTGACTAGAATTGAATTCTTGCACGAGAGCTTCATGTTCCTGTTTCAGCATTTTAATTTCCTGTTTAGCTGCAATCAGTTTGGTTTTTAACTCTTCACACGATGACACTTCATTCGACATAGCTAGCAATTTACTTTCTATTTCTGCCTTTTCTGTCAAAACAGCATCTAGTTTGGAAGTTAATTCATCTGTCACTTGTTGAAACTCCGAGTTTATCTTGAGTGTTAGTGTTTCTCTAACTAGATCAACATTGGTTTCACTATCTTTTAAACTCTGTAACTCATTTTGTAAGTGTTTCACTGTATTTTTTAGGGAAGTAATTATTTGTTTGGAAGACTCAACATCACTGATTTTCCTTTTTAGTTCTTCGTCATGAAGTTTCTGCACACGTCTGATCTCCGAAGCATGATGACCAGTCAGCTTTTCAACCTCTTGTTTATGTCGGTGCACTAAGGAATTTAGCCTTTCAACTTCCTTCTTCTGTTTAGACGAGATATCAATTTCAGTTCTTTCGCCTATAGTTGATGCACTGGCACGCTCGTAAGCGGTATTAATTTTTGGAACAGGGTTATTATTTCTTAGAAGTTCAATGTGTGACAGTAGGTTGTCTCGCTCTTGGACACATGAATCGAGACGAGCTTGAAGTTCCTTCACTTTTATTTCATGCTGCTGTCCCATTTGTTGCTTCATCTGCGATATTTGAAGTCCGTGAGCTTCCTCCAATTCTGCTTGTAAAGCTGCCATCATTTGTTCCGCAGAGGGATCCGCCTGCTGAGATTGATGAAGAACCTCCAACTGATGCATTAGTTCTTGAATCTACAAAAGAAAAAAAAATTATGTTAAAAAAAAAAGCTACACTTTCTCTTTTAAGGAGTTTTCAATCTTAATTTGCTTTAGAACAGCACCAAAATCTTTCACAACGTAACCCATCTGAACACTACTTTATTATTTGGTAAGATATCCATAAAAGGTACAAGCCACGTGAACTGCAGATAGGCTATAGGTGAAGATTCATATTTTTCTTTTCTCGCCAATGGCCAGTAGACCAAACATTCTTAGTTGCCATATGGGTAAATTTTGTCACCAAATTAAGTTCATTTTTTAAAAGAAATCGGACGCCAAGCAAAAAATTCATTCATATTCACAGTCATAATTCGGAGAATTACGAATATATTTACCACTCATTTTTACAAATAAGACTATATCAATGTCTAGCAAATTTTCAATGGCTAGTTGCCATTTTCTTCAGGCATTACTCTTCAGGCATTACAACAAACGTTTTGTAGATTCTTGTGTGCCTACTACATCATCGTCTGCTTTCGAATCCGTAACTGCTCGTCGTAACCTCCCATATTTTGTGGGTAGCGCTTCAACTACCCCGTCAAGCTTTCACTTCGGTCCCAGCTCTTGCTTTAAGTCTCTTCCAAAGGTGTTTTCCACTCAGGTGAATGATGGTCCTCATTAAGGAAACACCTCCCATTTCGTGTAGTCTACTGGCAATCGACCATGGCAATCCAGGACCATCATTCCCCCGAGTGGGAAAACATCGTTGGAAGAGACTTGAAGCAAGAGCTGGGCACGATATGGAAGCTTGATGGGCTAGCACTTCACTACCACAAGTGAACATTGACTAACAGATGTGACAGACTATTCAATGATAAATAACTGGATATCGGTACCAAAACCTAAACTGTTTTATGTTAACTTTCAGTAACTTCTTTTGCAGACCGCAAACCTAGTAGTAGATTTAGAATACAAAAACATTATCTCACCAGGAACTGGTTGAAGATCGTTTTTATTGCCGACCGAAATATTAATTACCTGTTTTTCATGTAAGCACTCTCCTGGGTTCTCATTGCTTCTTCCAGGGAAAGATAGTTGGTTTCCCTGCCAGTCCCGTAGTGATTCAACCGCGCATGTGCGGACGCAGTCCTCCTATATAAGCGCTGTAGCTCCATTTTTCATCCTTTTTCGATCCTATCAATTGTCACCAAGGTAACTCAAGAGGGGAGGAAGAGCGGGCTGGAGCCGAAAAACAGGTAATGATATTTCTGTCAGCAATAAAAACGAACTTCTACCAGTTCCTGGTATGATAACGTTTTAGTTGTCACAAAATATCCATTACCTATTTTTCATTTAAGCACTCAACAGACTTCGTCACCGAAAGTAGGCCTTGGTGACGGCACCCTGGCTACGGAAAGGCTACCCTGAAGCCAACTGGCTCAGCGAACCCGAAAGCAACCAGAGGAGAAGTGAATGAAGATGTACCAGCGCAGGTCAGGAAGAAGGTCATCGCGGAGCCGGATGCCGCTACGGATGTTGAACGGAATCGGATCAGGAGTGGAAGCGACTTGTAGGACAAAGCGGTTGCAAACAGGTTCCAGGGTAAAGGAGAAACAGCCGCCAAAGGTGACTGGAATCCATAGGGAAATGTTGAATTGACGAGTCACAGCAACACGATTTTTTTTTTCATACTGCAGATGGCAATAAAAACAACTTAATCATTGTTCCGATGGGAAGAGACGGCGGACTCGGATCAAGGGGGGACCAAGGCGATGCAGGGGGAATCAGGGGGATGCAGGGGGAAGCAGGAAGCCCTGAGGTTTCCATAAACTCAGGTGGCAGCATGTGGATACTGGCAGTTGGGAGACTGGACGGTGGAACGGAGGAGTAACCAAGGAACTGTGAGTTAGGTCCGGGAAAGGCGGACACGGGTCAGTACGTGGAGCCCATCATCACCGGACTGGTGCCTAACCGCATTAAGTGGAAAGGGTGGCCTTGGTAACTGAGAGCGGAAGAAAGACACTCATTCGGGAGCACTTCCGAGAATGCTGAAGAGACACTGAAATAGCGACGATCCAAGTCCAACAGGCAAGGCTCCGGAGCAGCAGGGCGACCCGAGCAGACACTGCTGGACCAAGGAGTAGTCTTGTGTGGCGTGACAGGGTCGGAAAAAAAGGAAGTTCATTGTAGCTGGAAACCTTGTGGCAGGAACTGCTTGTCCTGGCAATGATCCGCCGGAGGTACGCAAGGAGGGGCTGTCGCAAGTAAGGCGGAGGATCGTTATGGGAGACAGGTACACGTTTATCGTTCAGAAAACAACACTGTTCGAGGAAACAAGTTGACGGAGGAACGCAGGGCGGTGTAGAAAGGTGCCAGACTGGGCGGCTTGTCAAGGAGCACCAGTATCTGGTCCTGGTTTGTGCAGGGAACAATCAGGGATGATGCCCCCTACCATCATTAGCAGGTCCGGAAGAGGAATCTCTGAAGGATCGAGGTCACCGTGGAATGGAGGATCGGGGTAACCAGAGAAGGGTGGATTCTATAAAAATTAAGGGACTCCGTCCTCTTCACCGAAAGAGCGTCATGCCGTAGGTTCTTGAATTGGTGCGGATAGTGGAGCTACTAGCAGAGCAGGATCAGGACGCTGGGAAGGACCAGGATCGTTAGTGCCAGTGCATACATTCTTAGGCATGGAGTCCAACCAGGCGGTCGTGTAAGAACAGGGTTAGGTAGTAGTGTTCTCTTGAAGGTGTGGAGAGAGGAATCCATGAGTGCATGTACTTGAGCTTTGGAGAGGAGTTCCTCACTCTGATGGGTGGCGGAGCGTGTGGTGACGGATGGTCGCGATGAGCAGGAGGATAGGTCCAACGGACTAAGGAGTGAGGAAGAGGCCGCCTTCTTTAGTCGATGCCTTCCGAGCCGTAACCTGGAGCTTAAAGTACGCACAACGATCCTTGGTACGGAAATTCTTCACTAGGGGAATGCAAGTCTTGACAAGCGGCGGGTTGGCCACATGGAATAGGATACGTGGTGGCTGCAAACGGAGGCGGAGCAGGGTTTGGATAGGAATGGATTGATCAACGGTTTCTTCGGGTCAAGTGAGTTTTGTTCTGCTGACAATTCAAGAATCTGCACGCCGGAGGCATAAGGCCCCAATGGAACACGGGACGCGGAGGGTGCCGGATGAATCAGCTGATCATTCAGTGTCCCCTTGACCCGCGGCATCGCAGAGCGGAACGCAAGCTGGGATCAAAGCGGAGTGAGGAGTGAGCAAACAGCAACTGTTCAGGGCGGCGGTTAGGGAAGAAAGATCGTTGTTTATGACACAGGAACAGAGGATGCAAAGGTCGGTGGAACTTCTGTCGGGAACCGTGGAGATTGTAGATGACAGTAACAGGGGTGTCATGTTGGAGGAATGGCGGATCACAAACTTGTAGGACGACGAGGCCGGAGTCAGTGGTTGTTACCCCAAGGAAAGGATTAAGGTGGCAAAGGGGTAATTTAACTTTTTTTTAAATTTTATAGTGAGGATTACGAAAATTGGTGGTATCATGCCAATCATTATTACAAACATTTTTTATAGGAAACTTTTTTCAATTCGAGTCATACAAACTGGCTAATTAGGATAAATTATGCAAATCAGGCCTATAAGGAAATCAACGATAACTACCATTCTAATTAACATTTTAATTCAAACTAAACACCGCAATGTCACAAAAACTATAGAGGGGGTCACTTACTAGGATCTTTTTCCTAAAATTAATGGAAGTATTTTTTTTATTAATTTTTTATTAAATTAACATAAATAATATGCACCTTTATAAGTAATTGAAAGAAAAAGTAACTTTTTATGCTTTGATCTACTTTCTGCTAGTATGTGACCCTCACACATACTTGACGAGGCTACCTTCAAAATTTCAAAGAAATTGAACTAAAATTGAAGGAGTTATGCATGATAAACTTTAATATTTTAACAAAAACATGCAATTTTGGAAAATCGAGATTAAAGTTGACAAAGCTGTAATTTACAGATGATTTCAGCCTTAAAAATCACCACAACCATAAATATCACCGGCTTGTTCAATTCTGGAGTCCTCAAACCCTTTCTGTATTGCCCTTAGGCATTTCCTTCTCTTTTTAGTGGTTTCAGATGACTTTTTTGAACTGTTGTACAGCCTATCTGCATCCCGTTTATTCAGTGCTATCTCAGTATTTTCATCTACTGGAATGTTCATTGCAGCCAAAATACTGCTTTTGTTGAGGCTCCATCATTAAAATGGCAGACAGCTTGAGCAGCAGCTACGCTTAGGTATTGTTTTCCGTGTTTTTCTCTAAGTAATTTGTAAAAAAAACTGTCTACAATGTACGAAAACAACAAGCGAAAAGGCGTGCACTACCTTGTGGAGGCCGCCATTTTCTGTTCTGAACGCCCTCTGGTGACGAAATCACGTACCAGAACATCCAGAAACCACTAAGGAGAGAACACCGTCGTGCAGTTTATTGTGGCATCAAAAATTATCGCTTTACTCCTATTATAAATGACTCAACATTAAATCCGTTGCAACTTCCGGTCATACTTCCGGCCAAACAACACGAATTCATATGTTACAAAAAATAAATAAAAAAATAAAGTAAACTAGGTATCGACAAGCGGTTTTCACAGAAAGCATGAGAAATATATGGTGCATAATTAGCAATAAACAAATAAACGTAAAAAATAAATATTTTCCCAAATCATTACCCCTTTGCCACCTTAAGAGTCGAAATCAGAAACATGTGGAGTAGATCCCCCGAAAACGGTGTCGCAGATGGCTGTATTGCTTATTCCAATGTGACGCTGAAGCTAAGGGTGATGGTCTGCGGAACGGATCCTTCAGGAGGGTGTGAAACCCTCTTATATGGAAGGTTGAACACATGAAATCGAAAGGGAACAGGTTGCAGCTGACTGCATCGATTTCAGGAGCGGACGAGGTACTGGGAGCGTGGGATTGTTCAAGTCCTAACCGGTAGCTGCAAAGCCCATAGGTCGGATTGGAATAGGACTGTGGGAATAAACAAGGGAGCAGAAGATTGGATGGCGATGGCCGGAGCAAAGGTACCTGGAGCGCACTTTAGGCACAAGCGGAATCGCAGTGATGAAGAAAGGCAGGAAGCATATCCTAATAGGACGGTGGCGGAGTGGAGAAGTCGCGAAGGGATCAGCGGAGGCCGGAGAGATGCGTCTGAACATGCACAGATGAGTCATGATGTCACAACAAGTGGAGAAGTGGAGTCCTAGTTGTAGGGATCGAAATAAAGATACGAACTGGCATGGAGGAGGAATCAGGAGCATCGGATCGCTGAGTTGTCCACAGTCCGCGCTGAATCAAATGACGGATTGCAATGCTCGGTCCAGGGAAGGATGGGAAGGAGTGTAGAAGAGTTCTTCACTTAGTGACCGCAGAGTATGACCAGCGGAGGGTCGTCCACACGGGAACAGAACGTAGTAAGCAGTACCGATGGAAACACAGCTGGATGGCGAGGTGTTGGGATGCAGAGCGGCAGGCGGACATGAAGATTGGACTTGCTGGGGGGAGCAAACAGTACTCAGCACAACCGCACAAGGCGGTGACAGAGGAAAGAGTCGACCGGACTGCATCGTTCAAGTATAAATTTGATAAAGGCTGCGCTATGGGATGCGCAGAGGGCAGCGGCGCGGAGGGATATCTTATCCTTTTTTTTTTTGTCAAAACAAACAGTATTCAATACTGGAAGGAGAAGGGTGCGAAAGAGTAGACCATGGACAGGGTGACAAAAGCGGTCCCCCGAAACAACCAATGCAAAGCCGGGACAGTAGGTGGTAATGCGGTTCAAATCCGAGGAGGCTGCGTAGAATCAATGTGCAGTGGGTAGCAGCACTAGCACGGCACATATTAGTCAATCCGCGGAGCACACGGTATCCATGTTGAAGGAGGTCGTATCTGTTCGGCAACCGTCCTGTGGTCACCGAGATGTCCCCCCCGCCCCCTTGTGGAGCAAGGCTAGAGAGGAGAACGAAAAGGGATCGAGGAACACGAAATCTATCCTGAGCTGTGGGCCGGCCGCAAGACGCAACCTCCTGGCGAGATGCGGCCCGACCTCAGGCGGCTAGAGAGGACCGACGTGGGGATAGAAGGGACGCTGATACGGCGTCATAGCTTGGCAAGCCGCAGTGGTTCATCCCCCCGCCTCCTCTTCCTCCGTCTACAGCAAGGCAGTAAGTAAGGAGGGAAGAAGGGTGAGCGCGGATTGTAAATCCGTGCCGGACGGGGAGCCGGTCGCATGACTCGAATCATAGAGGAAGCAAGACGCTGGTTCGATCGTCAAGCGTCGGTTCCCTCAGGAAGGGTGGACGATCCAGGCGATCAAGGGCGGACGTAGTGGCATCTGCCTTGCAAGGCTGTAGTGCCCGTTGGCCAAGAAAACACCGCTGATAGCAGGAAGCCTGTCGTTGGGGAGCGGCGGAGCGGGTGGATCGTGAGGATATGGCCGAGGAGGATCGCCATGGGGTACCGCGCCAACGGATCGCCCTTGTCATGTAAACAACAAACAACGGAGGGGCCAGCCCAGCCAACCAAAGTTACCCTGAGAACTCCTTCAACATCAATAGATGGTAATGAGCACAGGAAATGGGACCGGATCGATGGCCCAATTCTGGAAGAGCAGCCATGTCGCGTGGCAGAAAAAAACGAGATGAAGAATGGAGCTGCCTCAGCGCTTATATAAGAGGACTGCATCCGTGCATGCGTAGAGGAATCACTACGGGACTGGCAGGGAAGCCAACTTTCTTTCTCTGGAAGAAGCAATGAGAACCCAGGAGAGCGCTTAAATGAAAAACAGGTAATTGATATTTTCTTGGCAACTAAACACTCAAGTCTTTCAGGGTCACAGGTCAAAATTCAAGTCTTTTCTAAGTCTGGTAGGGATAATCCGACATTGACATAATCTGTATTTATCGGTATTTTTGCCACATCAGCATCAAAACGCAACCGTCTTCCTTGCAAAACTGATACCAAGCGCGGCAAAAGCAACAACCAACTGAGAAAAGCAAATCCATTTGCTCAGTTTGTAATGAAAATGTAGCACGTGATAATTCTGACGCTCTAATTTTACAACGACCAACTTTTAAATCTAACTGAGAAGATGAATGCACTGAAGCCTAAGTAGGAATTAGAGTAAAAGTGCTGTTATTGCTGCACAGAATTTTTTGGATAACCTCAGCAGTTGGAATCAAAACAAAACAAGAAACTGAAGTTGCATTTGTACGGAAAATAAATTTTTAGTTGTGTATTTTTTAGTATCGGTATTGGATCACATCGGTAACAAGTCATATCGGCCGATCCCTAAATCTAGAAAACACTTTGCTATTCTTTAAGACTTTTCAAGGGTTTTTTACAGGCTTGTGCGAACCCAGTAAAAGTCTTTCTTTAGATCTGATGGAGTTGTGACGGTTTGTTAAAATTAATCTTGATCCAACTTTTATCTTTCCATTTCTTACACCAACTTCGTCATCTAACTCAAGTCCCAAGCCCACCTATGGAACTCTTCTTTAAATGAGTCTTTATAAACTTCTCTTAACCTTTTGTAAGTTTATTATTTGGTAATGAATATATAAGGGCTAATACGTAGCTACCGACATCAATGATAATTTATTATGTACGAATTGATTGTACTTAAATAGAAAAATAAACTTAGCTAAACCTTTGCAGTAACACGAGTAGACAAACTCAAATATTACTTTAAGAAGTAGTTGTAAATATATGGTTGTATTTTGACCACAATGTATAAAAAAAAACTTGAATTTTGACAAACTAGCCTACATTTGCTATTAATCTCGGACACAAGAAAAACAATGTTGTATATTCAATTGGCTCGCGTTAAGATAAAATGGTGTAATCTTCTGACAAGAACTGATTATAATTATCTGTCTTTTCCATTCAAGTAGTATTAGAAGAGTAAACAAACATTTTACAAGTTGTTCATTACAATGTAATAATGTTGAATCCATAATACTGGATTGTTCAAGTATACGTTAGGCTATAAAAGAAAAATTGCCCTTGAATACAGCTTGAGATCAAAAGCTCATACCGTAGTTTAAAGAAAATTATTATTGATAGGAAAGAAATTAATTACTTTTAGCAAGAATTTATAGGGTTTGGGAGGAGAATTTGTAACTAAAAAATCCCCTATTGAATCACGTTAGATTCGTCCCTATTAATTCAGTCCGACTTTTCAGAGGGCGCCACGTGTTCTATCTAGTAATTTTTGCTCATTTTTCAGCCAAACCTCAAGTAAACTAAATTACAACTAAGATAGGCTAAATAATAATTAAAAACAAGTAACTTTCGTTTAGTTTAGTTTAATTTTAGGCTAAAAACGGAGTAGAAATTCTCACATAAAACACATGGCGCCCTCTATAAACTAACACTGAACTAATGTGAATGTATCTAGACGTTTCAGAATGGGTCTCAGTCACAAATTCTCCTCCCCAACCCTATAAATTCTTGCTTACAGAAATATTAATCTTCCAACAAGATCAGAGTTTTTAGTTGCGATACATTTCTGAACAGCAATTAAATTCGTTTCGAAGTGATCATGTGAATGGAGCTCAGGCTGAAATGGTCATCTGCACCAGAAAGGATTGATGCGAGACCAGATCTAGACACACGCTAGTCTGTCGCGCCAAGTTAGGCAACAATCATCACAACAAACATCACACCAGTTCAATTGTCGACATTGTAAACCATTGTAGTGCAGCGCCATAGCGTCAGTGTCTTATATCTTGAAGAATAGTTGGGCACATTTCAGGTACTTGGGGGAAAATAATAATGCAGTACAAAAGCTTAAATTGTGTTGAAATCGAGAGCAATGACCCACCTGACAAAAATTAACTCGTGTAAGATTGCCAGCTAAGCTGTTTTCAATACAAAATCTGATCCTCAATAACGTTGTAAATGTGTTACTAGTTCCTAGCTAGCTAGTCAACTCATCCCCATGTTAATTTCCATAGGGTGATTATTCATGGATACCAAAGTAACGGAAAGGCTTCCAGCTATGAAATTGGGCGAATGGGCGCAGTACAATACGAACTGCGTGCCTTTTATGGTTTGGAGCCTGGGGGCGTAACGGGAATGGCGTGGGAGGGCGCGTAAGTACGAAAATACTGTTATAACCATTGTTAGTATTGTCAGCATTATCTCTCATTGGACGGCCAAAGTTTGGACAATGAGAACGTGGATACTGACGTACGTGCCTAGGCACACACTAGAGCATCACGATAAATTTAAACAACATTGCAAAGAAATTGTATTCACGTCAAATTCACGAAAAAAAACCAACTGTAAAAACAAAGCAAAATAAACAACGCCAAAAACTGGTAAAGAGGCCTAAGTTGAGAGTGGTTCGGCCCTTCAAAGGAGAGATATCAAAACACCAAAACTAACTAAATAAAACCAATCACAACAAAATTAAAACCAAACCAAAAAACTCAAAGAGGTGACTAAGTTGAGAATGGTTCAGCCTATAAGCAAAAGTAGTAGTAAATTGTTGAAAACCAATTTCTTGTTGACGTGGCACTTTATAGTATACATCTGCACGATAGTGGAGTTGAGCCAATACACAATTAAAAAAAGGAGTGATATCATATCAAAAACCAAAACTGGTAAAAGGGGCCGCCAAGTTCCGAATGGTTCGGCCCTTTAAAGGAATGATATCAACACACCAAAATATTCGCCAACTTAATCGCACCGAATAATACTTTGGACGTTAAATGAAAACTGGAACATTGCTACCGAAAGTAGCAATGTTCTAGTTTTCATTTAACCTTCGAA
>JAHWFP010139268.1:0-14548 GCA_023313725.1 Lithobius niger
AATTGTGTGCTGAACGTTTTTGTTTCACATTATTCTAGACAGTAAAGGTATCCTTACTTTTAGAAACATGACGCAACTAGAAGATAGTAAGCTGTTGCGTCAGTCATGTATTACTACTGCAGATGACTAAACATGAGTTTCGTTGAGTGTCTGGTTCATTCTGCATCAGCTGAACAACGCCACTTCAAGCGACAATATTGTATGTCGTAGCTAACTAGGCAAGCAGACGTATGCCTGTCGTAGGCAGGCCGAAGCGTCTCGTCTTCCTCCTCCCCCACCCTTTTTTGCAGCTAACGAGGGTGTCTGTGTGCCACCCTTCACAATGACGCTATTCGAGTAAAAGCACAAATTGGCTGCTGCCCCTAAAATGTCTGTTTGCCTGGCAAATGTCAGAAAATCCCAAATGATGACATTTTTCATAATTATTTGTGCTCCGTCTACAATTAAACATGGGAACAAACTCAACTCGGAATTAGTATGGGCTCATCAATTTGTGTTTTTCTAAGACCGTCTTAAACTTTGCTCTAATGTTAAGTGGAACCTAAAATAGGGCGCCATTGTTTTAACTGACCTGTTGTGGTGGTACTCTTTCATTTGATTTTAACCTCTTCGACTGAAGGCTAACCTGCAATCGTCATTTGACTATGAGATAATGGGGGCAGCCGTTTTGATTTTTGGTATGTCACTTCCGGTCATGTGGGACGTTCAAAATGGCGGCGTCCCATATGGTTTGGCCATCCTGACTTACGTCTGTGTGTCTGTGTGATGCTTAATATAGCCTCCTCTGCTGTGGCAGTTGGTTTCCTCAAAATCCCGTGTATGTAGGTCAGTGTAAAGTTGGGATCACATGTCCTTTCAGTTGGGAGAACAAGTCCTCGACTACTCGGCGCTGTTCAGCTCGCTTCACTGGAGCTTGGTATTTGTTGCTGGAGTTATTATTTTGTCATCTTGTGCAAATTATGGTATGGAAAGAAATAACTACAAGTGGTACTGGTACAAGTGGTAGGTGGTTGCATGGCAGCTGACAAATTTATGATCAAACAGAATGAAATGCTAACCTACTATCCTTTGTTTGACTTGAAGAGAATGGGTAGCCATTTTGGTTTTTGGTGCGTCACTTCTGATCACGTGGCGTCATTAAAAATGGCGGCGTCCTATGGGGCGAACATCTTGGTTTCCATCTGTTTGACTGAGCACGGCTTCCTAATATCTTATGAAGGCTTGATCCTCGCTTCGACACAGCATGCAAGCCACGCCATCCAAAACTTTCAAAAACTGCCGCTAAGCACACTCTGCAAACTGTACTCTATAGCGTTCATTAGTGCTGCGGCACACACAAAACGTGGTATTCCACTAATTGTTCCCGGTGTTGCAGAATTAAACGAACATTATTTTACAGTAACGGTGAATATTTTTTGAAGTCTTAGGACTATTTATTGCTCCATGAAAGCAGTGTTTAATGCATTTTAATGAGAATAGAAAATGACATAGTGCAATGTACAATACAATAAACACGTACCTTGGTTCTTCTTCGGTTTGAATTTAACGAGTCTGAGCCTTTATTTTGATACTTAGTACGTAAAGTGGTATGTAGGATCTAGCCATTGTTGTTGTTGTTTACCAGCAATGCAATGTTTCGCATTTAACATCACGAGTCACTTTCATAATTCAATTTAGCTGCTAGGGCAGTGCTTTTTACAGTGCGCTCGCGGCGTGACTGGTAAGAAAATCAGAGGCTAAGCGGATAAGGTGTCGAATCCCTATGGTCAAGCCTTTAGGAAGCTGTGGTCTGTGTGTTGTTTAGCGTAACCTATCCTACTCTAGCAGTTACTTTCCTCATATTACTGGCGCTTCCTCTACATGCTCTTTGAAAATGTGTCAACTTTGTTCTGAACGTTTATTTAAACCCAGTTCGGCTATGAAAGTTACTGCAGCATGACGGTGAAAGTTTAGAAACGAAGAAATGTAAACTCTTTTTGATAGCTGGACCGTTTGGTAATATTATGATGGACACTCCGTCAACCCCTATGGACCTTCTTTTATGTCGCTCTTGCCTGTAATGGGTAGGTGAGAAAAATTCGGAGCAAATGAAAAAATCTTTTTTCCTAAATTGTTCTTCCATTTTTAACATCGGACAGGAATAAGTGGCATTTCTTCCCTCCCATTTCCCAAAACATTTATCATTTTGGTGTTTTAAACCTTTATTATTATTATACTCATATGCACGGTCTCCAGCTAGTTTCAAAATAATTAGCATAAACAAAAAAAAATATTTTCCTTAGGTACGTTTTAAGTTTTTATTTAGGCTATCCACATACATTGTTAGCTATTAGGTAAAAACCGTTGATTTGTAACATGTATGATGGTTTGCATGATAGCTGTAGTGAGGAGAGGGGTATGGGCTGTATCCTTTTTAAGAGCTTAGGCGTCTTTCCGTTGAGGTAAAAATTTAATCTCTACCTAAACTTAAAAGCTACCATTTTTTTCTTTTCCAAATATCGTCGTGACATCAACAACCCTAAAGTAATCCCCCTCCTCCCTTCCCTGTCCCCCTCCACCCGCTTTCTATGCGTCTAATTTATAAATAAAGTGGGCGGAACCCCCAACTGCTTAACTGTATCCTAATAAGATTTGCTCTTTCTCTTTCCGGCTTTTTCTGTAGACTTTAATTTGATTTAAGTACCTTCTTGCCTGCTCAGCCCACATTCCTGCGTCTCCCTCACCTCCTCCCTCCCCACTTCCCTACTGGAGCTCTTTTAAGACGAGGACTTCTTTTGCCAACTTTTTCGACATGCAACTCGAAACAAACGATGGACGAATGTGGGGGTTTTAATAACAATCATGTTGTTATTGTTAGGTATAAGGCCAGCCACTGCCCCCGAAACTCCTACTTTAGAACAAGTTGTTTTCTGGGCGTTGCGTTAAAGCCATGGTGCGACATCGTTAACAATCGTTAAATAGCTCTCTGTTTACAATATTATCAGCCGTTGTTAAATGAAAACTTGAACATTGCTACCGAAAGTAGCAATGTTCTAGTTTTTTTTTAACCTTCGAATTATTAAGCGGTGCGATTAACTTGGCGAATGTTTTGGTGTGTTGGTATCACTCCTTTCAAGGGCCGAACCATTCGGAACTTGGCGACCCCTTTTACCAGTTTTGGTTTTTGATATGATACAGTAAACAGCGATTCCTCTTTTGTTTTAATTTCCATTTTTTCAGCCTACCACCATCGCCTTTTTTAGACCCTCCTCCTCCTTGGCTAGTTGTTGACAGTCCTTTATTATTAACTGGAGGAAGCAAGTGCTACAGCTGGTCTTAAATGCACCTCTTGCAACAATGGTTCGGAATGGTTGCTTACGGAATGGGCACTCTGGCTGACAAACGCTTTCACTAAATTAAGTTTCTGCAATCCAATATTTGTGCACACTGGCTAATAAACACTGTTTTTCATTCACTTCGCTCACTCAATCAGCACATCCTGCAACTCAGTCACAGGATGCATCATTTTAATAATTGGGATGCTCATGCATCCTTGCATGAAAAAAATGTTTCGCCTGCTAAAGTATGTTGTACGCACCGATGATATTGGATGTACCGTTTGCAATACTGCTACGGTTTGGTCACTCTTATGTACGTCCATGTTTGACCGGATGATATTTCGTCAATGAAATTCTGCTTCGCTCACTCAGTCAGCAACCCCGGGCACGACGCACACCGACCCTTTCCGGACTCGGTCTCCAGACACTGATATTTAAATATTTCTATGGGAAGAAATAAATACGCTTTTGTAGAACAAAGTTGAAACCTTTAGCCCGGCTTTGACATTTTTCTTTTCTGGTAGAGGCAGATTGTAAATAGGGGGCGCCGTCATAAGACTCCATAAGACTCCAAGAGTCCATGGTCATAAGAATCCAAAATTTAGGGTCTAATGGAGCAAGCGCCACAGGGGTCCAAATGCACAGGGTCCACGGTCATAAGGATCCCACCATAATGAGACCCGTTACAAAAGTCCACCGTCTTAGTAGTCCAACATGGAACAGCCATAAGGGTCCAACGTCACACCCGTCCTATATCCTGTACCCAAACGAGTCCAACGTCAAAAGAGTCCTTGGTCATAGGGTCCATATACGAAAGCCAGCAAACATTGCCTCATTATTGTTTTGTTTTCAATTTTCAGAGGTCTTATTGTTGTGTACCACTTTGTAATGTAGCAGTGATAAGCCTCAGCTGTCCATTTCAGCTCATTTCTGAAAGGCCGCCTCTATGAAATAAATAAGCTTTTTATCGTTTCAAGTTGCCAATTTCGAGGTCACTCGAAATTAACAACGTAGCTTAGTTTGATTTTGAACTAAAAGCGTTTGGCTGAAACACGGATTCTTTCAATTCAATTCAGTTTTATTGCAGAGGCCGTGACCTGTCGTCATGTGCCCCTATTTACACAACTACAAATACACCAGAACTCATCAACGACAGCAACAACAGCCCTACTGACTGATCCATTCATTTTACCCATCAGCAATCAGCAATTCTTGGTGCACGTGCTATGGATTTCAAATTTTCGTCTGCAATCCATAGCACGTGCACCAAGAATTGTTCGGCACCGTAGCAAAGACATAACATAGTTATGTAGGAGTGCATAGCGTGTGGGCTATTAGACTCCTGTAAGTATAATAAATAAATAAATAAATAAGACATAACACGTGAACGAAGAATGAAAAGCGATTAAAGTGGTTGTAAGATTCTCACTTAACTTTCTCTCAAAAGTGGGTTCTACGATCTTATTATGGAGATAATGGTTGGTTCGTTGGCTCACCTGGTCATAAAGATATTTAAGACTGTTGGCATCCATTACAAAGTATAGCAGTCCTTTAGCAGTCAATAGTTATGACTTAGTAACAGACGCTGTGAGCAGTGGGAGATGGTCGATGACGTCCGTAGCACCAGCTTGGCGCCCTCTATGATCAGTAGCTATTACTTCACTTCCCAACGTATTTGCATCTATGGTTTACGTGCGGCTGAACCAGAAGTAATTTTTGTTTCCCGGAAAGAAGCTTATTGACGCCCTTCGTCCTACCAAGTACCTTTCGTTCTTTGGTTTCTTCGACAAGTCCCCACTTGCTCAAAAAACAAGCAGGACAACCATTGAAATGTAGACCCGAAAATAACGACACCCCTTATGAATACGCAGGTAAAAGTGGTCTATTTTATAAAATCGTAAGAGAATCTAGTCGAATTTAGTTTGTTTTTTTGCGCAATCATCTAAATATACAGCCCGAAAATATAAAGTAATTTTTGTCACGACAGAAAAACTAAAAGGAAATATTTAAATTAACGCCTTTTTCAACGGCTAGGGTTATCTCAGGACGCAAGGGATAATTTTGCTAGGAAATACCTAGAATTTCCTTTTTACCAAAATTTTACCAAACTTTTCAAGGACCAGTATAAGTGGCTCACCCCCTTCTAACCTCCTCCGCTCTTGTGGTGAATTGTCTTGTTATTATATTATTATTTTCAACAATCCAAGTTACTATGATGATGTGGCTGGGTTGAATGTGGAAAGTAGGGCCTAAGTCTACAAAAAGTTCAATTTTGTGGATTTACCTTGAAGTTTAGGTTGTAAAACTAGAACTTCAAAATTTAACCTATTTACTCAAAGTTAAGTTAATTAGGTATAAAGTGTAAAATTTTAAATTATTAACCATTAACTGATTGTCAAAATAAAACCGCCGCACTAAAACAAATTACCCCGTGAGGTAAGCTGTTACACATTTTCAGTTAGCCGAATATCAGGTCACAAAACAACTAGCTAGACAAACTTTGGCCAAATGTGTAGTACATGCTAGTAGTAAACATCATTAAAAAGAATCGGAAGACACCGATAATTTATGTACTTTTATTGCAGTTGACGGTGTGTTGTTATTTTAACTGTAATTGTAAGTTTTTTAAAGTCCAAAATTACACAAGCATACAGTATATACTCGTCATTTCGAGTTAAATCTTAACTCATTTTCAATATAAAATATTAATAAAATAAAAATGATTTAAATCATCAACTTATATTTAGTTAAAATGTGTCCTTTGTGACAGGCGAAACTGTCAGAACATTGTAAAATAAAATGAGAAATTGGGCGAAACCAATTCGTAGCAACCTCCTGAGCATGCACAAGTGGAAATGAGTAAAAATTCAAGGGGGGGGGGGGCTTATTGGCGCGTCCAAAGCCAGGTCATTAGCGCCAACCTCAGTCACAGTGCAGTTGCCCGGATCGACATTGCGCTACACATTACCGACATGTTAATTACCAAACCCCAAATCTAGATCTCATCATATTTCTGTACCTCCTATAAAAATTGAAAACTCTGACAACCCAAGGGTCGCTTTATATGATGATTTACAGTTTTCTACCCAGCGACTCACCTTTGCATTCTCGCAGCTAGAACTCAATCGCGATGGCAAAGGTGACAGTGCCATGGTAACAACGCTAAATGGATTAGCTAAATCCGACATCGTTTGAGTAAATACTTGCAGTCTTATAATCCGTGCCAATAATATAAAGAATTCCTCACGACGAAACAATTTTCCCAAATGCTTCTGAACTCACGTTATTTGCTGTTTTCGTTGCGAGGCGGCAGACATAAAACCGCCGCCATGTTGGAATTTGAGGTGATTTCTAGCTTCTAGCTTCGAGAATGCAAAAGCGAGTGGTTGCATAAACGTGCCCTAAGACCCTTGAGCTCTTGACTTGTACTTGCGCATGCCCGTAGCACACTTGCAAGTCCCTCTTTGACTGATTTTGCCAAATTTTTTCGTTTTGTTTGACTACGTTCTGATAGTTTTGCCTGCTGTCACAAAGGACATATTTTAACCAAATGGTTTGATAATTTAAATCATTTTTATAAACGTAAAATTCCTCCGGGGAAAAAATAGAGATAAGACGATGTGACCTGTTGTATGTTCAGTCCCATTACAGATGTGATATCCGTCCAAAACCAAAACTGTTATAAGACGGCCTTTGAAGGTAGTGATATCATTCAACCAGGGAAAGGCCGCCAAAGTTTATCCTCTTCGCCAAGTTAATCGCACCGAATAATACTTTGTACATGAAATGAAAACTTGAAGATTGCTACCTCGAGTAGCATTGTTTCATTTAACTTTCGAACCATTAGACAGTGTGATTAACTTGGCTAATAGGTTTAACCTTGGCGGCCTTTCCCTCGTTGAATGATATCACTACCTTCAAAGGACGACCCTTTTTGGAAACCTGGCGGCTTCTCGTATACCAGTTTTGGTTTTGGGTAGATCTTTATTTCAAGGGATCATCGCCTTGGACTGTGTCATATTATTTAGTCACAGTTGCAACAAAATTGTTTCCAATTCTGTTTATTGAGAATTTAAAATGTTGAGAGACACTGTCTTTTCTTGTCTTGTACGCCTAAACGTACGATCACTAACAAAAAAGACGAGCTTACTGCGTCATGTGTTACAGTAAAAGAAAGGGGAGAAGAGCGGTTGGATGGAAGAATGTAGCGTTTGTTACCAAGAAATACGGTAGTTGGTGTGGACTCCCCTTGCTTTTATTTCGAAAGAAAACCCCAGAAAATGAAAGGGTTACTTGGCGCATATCACTTTCAATCCAACTTCATTCCCAGAGAAGAAGACAAACAGGAACAAAAAAATAGAGACCAACCAGATTTGGTCCACTTTGTGCTGTCGTCCGCCTCTCCCCCCCCCCTCCTCCTGCCCCTCCCCCTTTTACTTTAGATTCTCAAAGGGTTGGCTGGCAATGAAATATGTCAATGGACCCGATCCCATCAGCAAGACCACTCGAAATTTGCCCCTTTTCTACGCTGCTTGGCTCTTTTGGACCAACGCCAGAGTCGAAATGGTTGGCGCCAAAGGGACGCCCCCCCCCCCTCCTCCCCCGCCACCCTCTCCCCCTTTTCGTAGTTGACAGCTGGCAGACGAAGGAACGCCTCTTCACGTGCATGAGTTAGCCACAAATAAAAAAAACTGTTGTGTGTTGCTGAAATTTCTCTAGAACGACTGAACTAAAGTTTGCATTTGGTATAGCCATTGCCGAAGAAAAATATTAACAGGTCGTAAGGAAGAAAAAATGGTCTCGAATTAACAGCCACACTCGTGTCAAATATTAATGAAACTAAATCTCAGCAATGCTAGGCTGAAAGACGATGACTTAATTCCAAAGGATACAAAACTTGAGGATGTTGTTTTAGCCCTAAGCAGCAATTGGGTAGATACGCGCAACATTTCAACCCCATAAAGGGGGAGGGGGGGGGGACAAGTAAGGGGGAGGGAGTGTCCTTTAATAAATATCAAGAAGCATATTGTTGACAGTGTAGCACTTTAAGAGAACTTTTTGGTCAATTCAGTGCCACAGACGTACGCCAACGCACGCATGCTCTTAAGTTGAAATCAGCTTCTCTCAACCATAGAGATCTGTTTCAACCTTGTTGGGGTTCGCCAGTACAGAATAGTCTGTAGACGAGAGCAAAGGCATGTTGCCGGTGGAATTTTGACATGAAAGAAAAGAAGCTGGTCTCGGCAAGCTAAAAAGCTAAAACTAAAGCTTGTTTGTGGCTCCATTCTATACTGAAAGTTAGGCACCCAGATTTCGACCACTAACAAGGTGCATCTATACTCTCATGTACAGAGTATTTTCTACTGAGGAGCCCTAACAAGGGCGAAACAGTCTGTTTATACCCCGTTCGGAATTCGGAGTCTAATTATGAATTGAAAGAAATGCGAGTCGTATCCAGATTAGTTTGCTAGACGCCGTTCGGAGCAGAAGAGGAAAAGGAGTTAGTTCCTAGTTTCTCAACCGCTCACCAGAACACACCATTATCGCTTAAGTAACGGACTCGTGCATGGACCAACACTCACGCCGTGGCGCCACCAACCCATCAATCGTGGCGCTAATGACCTAGCTGTCGACGCGCCATTAAACCTCTACCCCCCCCCCCCCCATCAGTCGTTTAACTTTTGTAATTTTTTTTAATAATAGGTACTGGCAGTCGTATAAACTCTCCTTGAAAATTAGTGCATACTTCCTTTGTTTATGCGAGGTGTATTTGAGTACACATTAAACGAAACGCTATTGCCACCTGGTGATGGAATGTTGCTATTTCGGAATTCGACTGACATTTGCGTTCGGAGCGCACACTAAAGTGAAGTGATGCAAAGTGAAGTGTGTTCGATCCACCTATGCGGATTCATTTAACTCACATACGATCCATTTTCCTGTAGATGTGTCCACCCCGTTCGGATGGGCTATTAGGTCTCTGTGGGTGAGAGCAGCTTGGTGATCAACAGCCATTAATCGGCCTAAATATGGGCGTCTAACTTTCGATAGAATGGGGCCTGAAACAAGCAGCAGTTTCTACTTTTTACCTAGCTGAAACCAGTCCTTCTCAAATCCAATTAAATCTAAGGACGAAAGACGAGCTTCACTGGGGTTTCTGGTAACCCTACGGATATGAGCGACCCACAGCCTAATCGTCAGGGCTTGATGAGAGGCCGAATCGTGTTACCGGCCTATGTTTAAATGGATGGAAATAAGTATCGAGAAACAAAGTCCTAGCGTTGCAGCAGAAGATAGGGTAAAAATGCACTGGTGACACAAATTTAACCGCTAAAAATGGTTCCGATTTTGTATACTTAGTATTATTGTAAGATGGTTTTTAGTGTATTAAGAATGTTTCCTTCATTCCTCCATAAGATCGAAATTTTATTTGCTTCAATAAAATTGCATTTGAATTTAATTTAATTTAAAGATTTAGGCAAATAGAATGCAAAGGAGCAATGACAGTAATGATTTATATCATTGATTACAGACATAGTCAATAATGTAAAGTGATAAAAAAAAACCGGAGTTGTCCAATGACAAGTTAAATATATCCACCCAAAACCAAAACTCAGAAACCAGAGAAACTGCAAAGTTTAAAAAAAAAAAGGTCGGCCTTTGAAGGTAGTGATCTCATTCAACCAGGCAATGGTACCAAGGTTAATCCTATTACCCAAGTTAATCGCATTGACAAATAGTTTGAAAGTTAAATGAAAACTAAAACATTGCTACTCACGGTAGTAATCTCCCAAGTTTTCATTGAAGTCTTATTCGGTGCGATGAACTTGGCTAATAGGATTAACCCTGGCGGTTTTTTCCCTGGTTAAATGATATCACTACCTTTAAAGAGGCACTATCAAAAGCCTGCCGAAACTGCCAACATCTCGCGTTATCTAGTATTAATTTAGGAAGTTTCCGTTAAGCGAAGGAATGTACAGCGCCATTTTCTTTTAACAAAAGAAACAGTACGACCTAGTAGGTCCTCGTGCACCAGGGAGCAGCTGGAAAGGTTAACAATATCACAGCTGCTAGATGGTGCCGCGGTATTTTTGTACATTTTCAATCGGTGATAGTGCCACTTTAAAAAGAAGACTTACATTCATGATTTTTCGAAACTGTAATTTCTAAAAGTGTGTAATGGCGTCCATGAAAAAATGTTTCGAATTGTAACTGGAACCAGTTTTTAATAATTTTCAGAGCCAATTTGGCCTACCGTCCTATAATCTTCAGAAATAAATGTTCTTCAAGTAAAGTCTTATTCAAACTTTGCGTAAAGTAAATATTCTGGCCAAAACTAATCATTCATGTTATGGCTAAAGACCAGTTTATTGAAGACAAAAACACTTCCTTTGGGATTGAGGAGCGGTCTTCTCTTCACTTAACTACTAGTCAGAAACTCTAACGGAATGCTGGAAAATTCTCTGGCTTACTTTAATTCTGTTTATTTTTACTCTCAGTTTTTCTTGTGCAGCTTGAAGGTGTTCGCAATTCTGTAATCCTCCGATTCTGGGCGTGATTTATTATTCCACTCATCGCAGCCTTGGAATGCTGTGTGGAGAGAGGCAACACCCCAGCCCACCCACTCACTCAACCATCTTTAATCCCTTAATTATTCACATTTTCAAATCACTCGTGGTTACGCGCACTCAAATTTTGAAACACGGCAAAACTCATTATAATTTTATAAAAGGGACGGGGAAAGTGGAGGGGGAGGGAAGGAGAGGCGGAGAAGAAGAAAATGCAAATTTGTGGCTTACATATCGTTGGATAATTGTTGGAAAGCGAGCTGGGCGAGGGTTTAGCTTTCTACTTAGTGCCTTATATTTCTGTAGTCGATGCATATTTAAAGTGTATTTTGTCCGTTCTTTACCGTTTTCAAGCTACAGACCGTTCAAACCACGTCCCGCCCCCCCCCCCCCCCGGCCCCCAAACTCGTTGCACCACATACGATAATAATTGCGAAGGGCCA
This sequence comes from Lithobius niger, assembly GCA_023313725.1. Taxonomy (NCBI): domain Eukaryota; kingdom Metazoa; phylum Arthropoda; class Chilopoda; order Lithobiomorpha; family Lithobiidae; genus Lithobius; species Lithobius niger. Next base: position 11,329 of record JAHWFP010139268.1, read on the forward strand.
CACGAAGTCAGCACGCTCTTTCACTCGTCCGCTAACCATTAAAAGGTTTGCCGTACGTGCCCCCTTTTCCTTAGCTTGTGTAATCTTTTGGCCGCAAACGTACGTCACAAAGGGATTGGAACACGTTCCCTCTCTTTCTCTTCCGATCAATACAGGCCTCGCTTCACGACCAGCAAACCCAAAATGTCAACCGCTAAACGAAAACTGCGTGCGAAGATTTATCCATTTCGTTGCCTTTTATGGCTAATTATTATTGTTGTTGTTGTTGCAAAATAAATACGCTTTTCCTCATTAGACCGCGTCTTAATTCGAGATTCAAATTGACACGTCGAAGGACTTCTCCTTAATTTAAAGGGGTGGGGGGAAACCTAATACGGTTACCGTTGTATTTATAAAGACAAAACGAAAACACCTTTCGTGCGTTGCGCTTGTTCGGCAAACTTTTGGGCGCAACCTACGCAATCAAAGACAAAATATTTTTAACTTGTCACAACTCAAGATGGGAACAATATTTGTTGGAGAAAGTGCTCACAAACATCCGCCGAGTTAGCATCTGTCGCGACTGCATCAACAGCACACGCCGCAGGATCACCACAGTCAACTTTCCTCCAATATTTAAATATTTGAAGTAGATTGATAAAACGACTCGTATATAGATTGGAGGTGAGTTATGGTCTTTCGTAATTTGAGGCTATTATTAGGGGCCATATCAGTAGCGTATTCAGGGTGGATACAAATCGGGATTCTTTTTCCAGAAAAACAATAGATTACTTTTGCCCATGTTTTTCAGTTGTTATTCATAGACATAATTTAGGTGCATGTTTGCAGAGATAATACTTTAATGAACATTATGTATGATACACATTTAAATATACAGCAGACCATAAAATAAGATACTTATAAAAAGTTTTGCTTCAACTTCCAGTTGATTATTGGTCAATCATCATTCAAGTCACTGCCATACGAGTGCTTTGATTTATTTGGTTCAGTATTTTCAGCAAAACCACAGTTTTCCAGTCAAGACTGTTCCAGGTGGTTGCGTATTTTTGTGTGAGCACATCCAAATGCTGTAAACAGCCTCTTCACACCTGCACAAGTAGCTGCCACCATAAGCAGTAGTTCTGATCGTAAGAGAAACAAACTTATACCGGAAATGTTATAGAGGGTAAACAATTGAAACATTTAAAGGAAAGGTAAAATTATCTATTTAAACCTAGATTATTATTAATAAAAATGATTTGATTTCAATCAGTGATTTTAAATCATAATTTAAATCGTGATTTAAATCAAAGTGATTCATATTAATAGAAAATTATTTGATTTAAATCGGCTTGATTTAAATCAATCCACCTTGAGTGTATTTACATTCTACTGGATGGCGCTACCGTTATTTTGGTATGCAAAGTAATGGAGGCCTTGCGCAAATGACGTCACTCGAATATTTCCATGGTTTGGCTCCCTTAGCTCGTCATATTTGGGGACAATCTGTGAAACCCCCTTCCAAGAAAATATCGTCTCATCAAACCCTCTCCCCCTTCGTTACTGATGAAGAGGGTAACAATTTGGGAAGATCCGACATTTTTTCATGACATTCATAAAATTTATCCGGATTCAATGTTGGTGCAACGTAGGTCCGCCATTGTGCGCCATTGTTTTACGTCTGGAAACTTGCATACCATCCTCCTAGCATGCAAGGTGTACGTTCGCCCAACCGTCGAATACGAGTGTCAGGTCTGGTCACCCAGCCTTTTGAAAGACATTGACCAAATTGAAGCAGTCATAGAAAATTGACGAAAAAATGCATCCCTGGAATGTAAGGGAAATCTTATTTGTATTCAACGTTTACAATTTCCAAAGCCGGACTCTCTCGACCTTCGTAGACTCAAAGCCGACCTGATTTTGACTTACAAAATAATTCATGGTCAACTGCCAGTTGTACGTCCTGTTTTTGAGGTGAGAACCGAATATAGAACTCGGGGACATCTGAAACTGGTAATTTTAAGTTTCAAATTAAACTGTAGGAAGTCTTTTTTTTTTTATATTCGTAAATATAAATCTGGGAATATTTTTAGCCCCCCCCCCCCACCCTGGATGTATTCAGAACACTTCTTAATGGTGGATGTATAAAGTCACATCTGAAAGGCCATATTTTTCCACTCCAGACTACACTCCACATATGCTACTGTAAAATATATCCTAAAATGTTATCGTTTAGACAAAATATCTTTGATATTGCTTTCTTTTATCTTTTATCCTATCTTATGTAATTGCTTTCCTATCCGGAAAGATATTAGTGGTCGCTTTGATTTCGACCCTTTCTTGCCATTTTGCTTTTTGGTGCGAAATAAATCTTATCTTATCTAATTTATCTTAATTTCCGTTGATTTTTTTTTCTTTTTATGTCGTCATTTTGATAGTTATTCCAATATATGTGACTATGCAATTTGCTGACCCCGTCTCTCCCCTGCCCCAAATTGTTACTCGGTGAATCCACCGACCTTGTATGATGTCATATTGTGTACAGTTCACAGTTCACAGTGTACAGTTACGTGTAGAACTGGTGGTGTCCTCTATCTGTAAATAAATTGTTGGCCCCTAACGTATCTATGTAGAAGGGCCCAAACTCACTGGAATCATGCTAAAACGTACTACTCGGCCTTCACTCTTCGTCTGTTTGTTCGGGGCCATAATCGCAAAGCATCATTAACACTGGCGATAGCCATTGTTAGTAAGGGTCGACCTAGGACCTCTGTGTTAAACTCTCAACTTTGAGAGCTTATAACTCCGTCAAAAGTAAACATATTTAAACCAAATTTGGAATCTAGCCTTGACTAGTAAAGGCCTGTCTGCAGTCCAAAAATTGTGAAATTCGGTCCAGCCAAACCCGAAATGCAGACAAGGGCCAAATAGACAACTTCTTGTTCAGCTTCTTGTTGTTGTTGTTGTTGTTCTGGGGATACTTTCGTCTGTCCTCTCTACAGGTCAAACCATTTGTCCTATAAAGCTGGTTCTTATCTCATTTTACAGGTATTGCTCTGTAGATGTGCCCTTTTCATAAGGCCTTTTCTAATTGGTCAAGTGGTTCAGGGGTTACGGAGCTCTAAACCACCAGATTGATTGTTTTACATTGTTTTAAACATTGTTATTATGCAACAATACCAATTAGCAAACATCAGCTGCGAGACATAGACTGAAGATTAAAGGATTTGTTTCTATTGTT
>JAHWFP010139268.1:42120-54269 GCA_023313725.1 Lithobius niger
TTTTTTTTTTGTGTGTTATTGGTGGACACATTGTCATTCCTTAGCTCTTTCCCCCCCCCCCCTCAAAAAAAAAGAGAGAAAGAAACATAAATAATGACCAGTCCCCAAGTTGGGTTAAATTAGGTAATTTTGTTTGTTTTTAATTTGGCTTTCGGTGTTGGGGTGTGAGTGGCGCTCGCTAAACATCAATTTGCCGGATTAGTTCACGTCGGTTGTCTCAATTAATTAACGTTATTGCAGGATTACACGAGGTCTTCCATCGTGCAGATGTGTTTCCGGCTATTGGTTTTTTTTTCTTTTTCATAGCTGTATTCAATTCCAAGCCACTGGTTCTAGTTGTACGATGTCACCCTGGCAAGCTAGGCCAAAGCGATCGTCACATGATCCATGCACAGTCCTCCGATCGGTTGGTTGGCGCACGCTTGGCTTCTTTGGCGCGTCGTTGTTTGCAGGCGACGCCGCACGAGGGCGCCATTCGACAGCCAAATAACTCCATTGACTTGACTTCTCATCCACTATTCATATTGCTATTTTCACTTTCGAGAGGGGCGTTTCGTACCACGATTGCCCCAAAAAGACAAATGCTTTTCAATTTTTCTCAATTTCACTTGAAGGCGTTCGACTAACGTGATACAAAGGTAGAGGGAAAATGGGAAATGGGGAGGGAAGGAGAGAGACGGATCGTGAGCTTTTCCTTTATGATAAGAAAAAGAGAAAGGGCTTTTTATTCTTTCTCATTCGAGCTGCAAAATGCCACTTTTCCATTTTAATATTTATGTTCCTATTAGTGGAGGAGGAGTTGTTGGTGGGAAAAGATGGAATATTTTTTGCCGTTCGTTCGTTCGTTTCTTGTTTGTATGCGTTTCGTTTTCCGTATTTCCGATCGAACTGTACGCGGAAATAAATATTGACTTAGGCCAAAAAATAAATAAATACTTGGTGAAAGAATGGCCCAACTTTCCTTTATAAAATAAATGGTACACTGGATGGATAGATAGATGTAGGAAAAACAACGGATGGACAGATAGGTGTAGGAATTTTTTGCAATCCGCAAAAACTTGTTAAACTTGTTTGGAAAACGTAGTTCAAGCGATTAGGGCCAGAGGGCATCAGCGGTCGTACTTATAATTTTCTGTTCATGTGCGCCTAGAGAAAATACAAAAAGAAAACAAACTTTAAGGGCCAGTGATTATTTATGTCAGTAGTAGTGGGGGGGGGGGGGGGGGGGCTGGGGGCTGGGTGAAGGAATTAAAAATGTGACCTCCAAAGACAATTCTCCCATGACCCTGAAAAATTGGACCCCATCCCCTCTACCCAAGGTTAAGACATATTCTGACTCCTCCGCGCCCTTCCACCGCAAAATGTTAACTTTTTTTACGTCGTTTCGGGTTAAATGTAGATGATTTCCTCTGGACTAATTAAAAATAGTATTTCGCATCGACAGTATTCTTTTAAAGGTGCCTATTCCCCGAATGACATTGTCCATCATCTAGCGCCGTCTATCATTATTTAGTTCTTGATTTCAACAAGCGAACGAATGCGTAAAGAAAATTCTTTTTACACAGCAAACAAGCCGCGTGTCTCCCTAATCATTGAGTGTACAGTTGGTGCGTCCAAGTGCACCAGGTCCAGGGGCTAAGCAGTCAAGGTTAACGATATCACGGTCACTAGATGGCGCCCATCTAGCGGTTCAAAATCCACGTAAATCGTTCTTTATAAAAATAAAAAAAATTAAAAGCACGTGTTGTTACGTTAGGCTTAACTTTACTTCTTGCTCCCTGGTGCACGCACATGCACTAACTTTACATTAAAAATAAAGGAGACACGTAGCTTGTTTGTTTCATTAAAAAAATATATATTTGTGTGTTCCTTCGCTTGTTGAAAGTGAGGGCTAGACAGAACTAGATGGCGGTAAATCGCTATAAATGCTGCAGGCTATCATTTGAATCCCCTTTTGAACCACCTTTGAACCCAGATACATGTTTCATGACGGTAGAATGACTTTTGATGCAAGGGATGCGTATTGGCACTACTAAATTCGAGTCCGCGTGTTCATGCCCTTCACAATATCAACATGTGCAACATGAAAATATCCCATAGTGCAAAAAAAGTCTTTTAGGAGTGATTTTAAAGAACTAATCACTGGAAGATGATAGAAATAACGTCAAAGTCCAATAACAACAGTCTTACGTGATGAGCAGAGGGGTCCAGAAACCACAGCGTTTTTTTTATTTTAATTTTGAGTGGTGAGAGTGTCATTTTGGAGATCCAAAAATTACTCTTTCCTCCAGTTTGGGCCTTTTTTTTTATGACTTTCCTCTTTGACGGACCTAAAAAATGTATGTCCTCCCCTTCCCCTGAGAAGTTCTAAAAAAAAAAACCATGCCCCCCCCCGCTATTTACAAGCCCTTCCCCCACGAGAGAGATAACGTCTGAGCTCTAAAACAGCCATCAATTTTGCATTATATTTTTTTTAAACTCAAATATAACATGAAATACATTGCTTGTCGAGGAAGAATGTTGAAAACGGCTTAAAAAAGCAGAGGTAACACAATTGTATTTTAAAAGTAATTACGGTGGTTTTACACTTGGTCTGGCCGGTAGCGATCAGTTTACAACACGATTTTGAGAAAAAGGGAGCTCCACGATCCAACGTTTTACAATTTTCGTGGAATGACTCCTAGCACGACTCCAGATACAGAGCTCAAAGAAAAACGTTTAGTCCAAGTTAACAATCTAAAGGATCCAGGCATAATGACATCTAGAGCGGCTTTCAATCTTCTCAACTCGAGCCACATAGACTAGTCTCTCTTGTTAAGTTAAAGTACGCTTCAACTGTACAACTTTTGGAAAAAAAACTATGCCCCACTTTCACCTTCTTCAATGTGACTGTGATGAGACTACTCTACACCACAGTAAGATATGATGAATGCATATAGTTTGTTTATATGTCCACACTCTTGACACAGTCACGCATTCTGAAAAATGAAGAAGCCATGGCTTTTCTGGAAATTTTATTGTAAAAATACTTTACAAACTAGTAATGAAACTGACAAATTCAAAACCTTGTAAACCTTAAATAGTGGTGTTTGCCCCCCCCCCTTCTCCCTAGAAACTGAGGCACCTTCAGAAATGTGCACCTCTGATAGTACCCGTGCCCTCCTTTTTGGTCAATGGGGTTTTTTTTTTGTCATCAGGCTTTGTGACCTCATTTTACTTGTCGTTTATTCTTTGTAGCTCTTTAGCCGCATCTTCATCACTTCCACCGTCTTGTCACCGTTTGTAAAAGGTTGGGTGCAAATAACCATCGTGTTGATGTGCCCGTTCTTTCATGCCCTTCCTTCCTTCTTTACAGAGGCCAAAAAATTTATATCTCTTCCCCCCCCCCAACCCCGGGGGCCAAAAATTTAGGCCGCCCCCGCCCCACTTGAATTTCCTCTGCTGCCTCCACCCTCGCCCCCCCCCCCCGCCCCACTTACTGTACTAGTGGTAAATAACTAACGACAGGTCTCTACGGCAAATCCAGGACTGTTTTTGAGTGGCGCTTACTAATCTAACTGCCTTTATAGAAATGATTTATCATTTACAGACGCGTCATTAGATCCATTCGTAACATCTTGCTTTTCAGAAATTCCCTCACCCATCCAGCTCCTAAATTTCCCCACCCACAAGTCACAATTCCTCAAAATATCCACAAAATAAAACACTGAAACTTGAATTTAAATAGGACATTATTGAGAAGCGAATTTGTTCAGTCATTTTGTGCAATAATTTTTGTTTTCATTTTTTTTTTTTGTCTTTCAGCTTTTCATTGCCATGGCAACTGGGAAGAAAACGGCACCAGCTACCTTATCACGACCCTCAAAGGAACCAAATCAAAATATTGCTTCGTAAGTAAAAACAATTCGTACAATGAATTGGATAATGGATTTCGACATGCATATAAGACTGAAAAGAGTTATGGAACCATGTTTTTAGCATCTCAAGATAAGCCGTCACGGAAAATGGTAAGCCGCAGGATACTCCACAAATAGAATGCATCCAGTTTGACTGCTTGCGACGGCGTGTATTCATCCGCGACGTTCTCTCAATGCGAAAATGGTTTCTTCCCCCAGTATTTTTTAGTTCATGAAGATACAACGTCACCAAGCACTTACATCTTCCCGTTGGGGGGGGGGGTGCTACTAGCCATACGGGAAAACGGGAAGTTTCCCGTAGTCCTATCGGGGAGCCTATACACATTTTTTCTCGTGATGACTGATTTCTATGAAATGCCACAATGAAGGGGACTACGTTAACCATTTCCCGCCAGCCCATTCGATGAACGCTGAGCTCCTTGTGACACAGTAGCATTTTCATCAGTGGCGTGCACAGGAGGGGGGGAGGGGGAGCGCGTTGCCCTTGTCCTTTTTGAGAAATGCCTTTTTTGTAAAAAAAATTTGCCTTTGTGCCGACATGTGCTGTTGCAACAGTGCTTAAGAAAGGGCCTAAAAAACGCTTCAAAAGGGCAATAAAAGGCTAAGAAAAAGTAAAAAAAAAAAAGAGAAAAAATAGATACCCATAAAAAATGTCCACTAAAACTTACTGTGCCCATTTACTAAAAGTTGCCCCTGCTGTATCGGTCTGTGCACGCCACTTATTTTCGTACATAATACCCCTTGGGAAATTATCGCTAATTTTTTGGGCCACGAGTGTTTTGGCCCCCATCAACTCACGAGTGCTGTTTAGGCAGACACCAATTTCACAGTGCCAAGCAAGAGAGAAATTATCCGCGAATAAATACCACGAGTTAGTTTACTGAGCCAAAAGACGAGTAATAAAAAAAATTGATAATTTCCAACAGATCGCAGGGGTACTTGGTTAGAGAATTTCTCGACTTTTTTCATTATTCTGCACTTTGAATTACGCAGAATGAAAAAGTTGTTTTGCTTTTCGTGTATATTATAACACTCTAGATTTTATTTCATTGGAAAATTCAATACCTTTTACTTTGTTCGCAAGTAATGCAACAATAATCTGTATTAGAAAATAAAAACGAACTTGTTTGCTGTTTAAGGTAAGGTTTAACTCATCCGAAAACAGCAAAGGAACGCAAATAAACTTGCCTATAAGGTTTCAGATACTGCAGTATTACTGTATTGTTTAATCCACGAGAAAATCACAATTTCAGCTCGAGTCCAGATCTCCAGTGTGAAAATCGGATATTAATAAAAGTTAATACACGCGTGGTTAGGTTACGACCACGGTCTCTGGCTTACCATGCCACGTGCTAAAGGCACTCCACAAGAGGCTCCGGCCCGGATAACCACCCAGCCTCCGTCGTCTTCGGAAATTTTGGTGGACGTTTTATCGCCTCCCGTATCTGGATTTTCTACAATGTTGGCGGCCTGTCAGGTTTCACCATCAGCCCGATCGTCTTCTACAGGTTTGCAATGTCCTTTACCTGCGGTATGGTTGGTGTGACCGTTTCAGCAACCATCGATACGACTGCAACAGCCCCTGTCCAGTGCGGTAAAGTGGCACCTTCTACTCCGGATCTGCGGTCGCTACAGTCAGAGCTTTTTAAGGCCCAGAAAGCCTACGCTCGTCGCAAGCTTCAGGTGAAGTCCAAACGTAACGCTATTAAGCATCGTTCAGCTTGACCTTTGGACGAGCCCATTGACCTCTCCTCACCGTCGTCTTGGCATTCTTTGAGTCCTCCACTTTCCATCATGCACGAACCACGTTCTAAGGAAAAGGTTCACCTCCTAATGGACAAGGCTCTCTGAACCTTCAAACTCAAGTCCCCTTCGTCTCCGGATCGCTATACCCAGGACTGGGCCACGTCCACGACTTCAACGACTAAACGTTGTAAACACCAACACCTGTCTTCGGAGGAACCTGGGTCTTCGCATCGACTCATCTCGCCCGCCCACAGCTTCCCATCTTCATCACTCAGGTGTCCGTCCTCCTGGTCCTCCGTGACCGTCTCATCCAGTCATTATCCTAGTTAGCAGTAACTCAGAGGAAGTTCCAAATCCATTGGTTGCTTCCAACAACCTCGACTCCCATCACGCTCATTTTGAGGCGTCTTTTGCAGACGACCCAGACCCTTCAGAGATCTCTCTACCTGACCTTCTCAAAACGGTCAAAGACATCATTCCAGACTGCTTCCTTTACAAGCTTTCTCCACCCTCGACGGACGTTGCCTCATCAACAAGCGGTCCTTGGCCAGTCTACAACCTTGCTTACGACCCTGCTTCGTAATGGTGGCCTTCTGCAGGGTATAGGCGACCGTTGGGAGTGAAACTTCGTTCTTCCACCCTTATGGGGGTGGCACAGCCAATCCTCGTAACTTCTATACTTATCCTCGTACTGAGTTTCTTACGGCAGAGGTGAAACTTGACTTTGGTTCTACCCTCTTCATCCCCCTCCGTGTTTCTATACCATCAACAGTTCTTAAAGACAATGACTGTCTTCTCCGGCTGGGCCTTCGTGCTGCATCACAAGCGGACGTCCTTAACACAGCAGCGAACGCTCTTTGTGAAAAACTTGTAACGATTCACCTCCTCTTGAAACTAAACGTTTGGCCCTTCTCATCAGCCAGGTGTTCTGTAAAGCCTCCTTTGCAACGTTCCACTTAATGAATTGGTTCACCAGGGCTCATTTCAATTCCACGATCCTTCTTCGCGAAGTTGCCTAGAATACGACCGCCAATCTCAGTGACTCAACTCGCCACAAACTTTGCAACCAGCCTATTCATAAGTCCGACACCCTCTTTCAGGGCGTCATCACAAAGTTGGCACCACACTTGGACGTCGCTCATAAACCAAAACCTTCAAGACCAAAGCAACAGCGGTATTTCTTGAAGGACCCATCTCGTCCTTTCCGTCCCATTGCTAAGTATAATTGGCACAATACGCCTTCACACGAATGGCAGGACACGCCTCTTCAATCAGGCCCTTCTCCCAACTATACGCCCTTTCAAAACAAGGGTTCTGGTCGCGGCCGTTGCCGGTCGCTGATGGTCACCCAAGTCGCCTTCACCTCTTTTTACCAGCGTGGCAAGCCCTCACGTCCGACGCCTTCGTATTGGACATTATTGACTTGGCTTCCGACTGGAATTTTACGTTCGCCCACCCCTTATTCCTTCACCACCTTAGACCTTTGCTCCTCGAGTCTGCGACCAGCTCTCCTCCGAGATTAAGGGCCTGATCTCCAAAATGGCGATTCGTCAATGCCCAAATCCTCTGCGTCCGGGATTTTACAGCTCCATTATCCTTTGCTCAAAGAAAACGGGCGGCCACAGACTCATCTTTCAATATCTGACCATTAAATCGCCTAATACGAAATCTTCACTTCAAGATGGAGACTCGACTCCATTCGTCATTTGCTTCACACCAATGACTGGACAGTTTCTATCGATCTCGAGAATGCGTATCTTCACATTCGCTTCATGCATCTGTCTGGCACCTCTTCCACTTTATTAGACGGCGTCGTGGGCGAGTTTCTCTGCCCTCCCTTCTATCTCAATGCTGCTCCATGCATTTTTACGGCCATTCTCAAGCCAATCTTAACTCTTCATCAACACCAGATTCAAGGTAGCGCCTTCCTGGACGACTTGCTACTTCCCCATCAGGGCACACTTGTATGCTTTCAGAATTGGGACTTCACCATTCGTCTTCTCCTACAATTGGGCTTCGGGGTCAATCTCAAATCTCGCTTAACTCCTTCCCAGACTCTCATGTTCCTGGGCGTCTTCTGCGACCTAACGGTGGCAACCGTTATGCTATCTCGAGACAGGATGGATGACCTTTTACTATTGATCCGACGAATCCTCTGCATTCAGTCTTACACCCTTACTGACCTAAACTCCCTTATAGGGACCCTCGACTCTCTCGCAGACCTTGTCCCCAACGGCAGGTGGATGACCAGGCCCCTTCATCACTTTCGCACGTCTGTCCACCAAAGGAGAGTGGCAAAGGGAAATGTCCGTGGTGGTTTCCCGGCTTTGTAACTGTCGTTGAAAGTGACGGAAAGGGTAATGGACCATTTCCCTTTCCGTCACTCTCAACGACAGTTCCAAAGCCGGGAAACCACCACGGACATTTCCCTTTGCCACTCTCCTTTGGTGGACAGACGTCTTTATGCTATCCCAGGCGGTACCTCTTCATGAACCACTTCCCGACCTGCATCTCCTTACGGATGCCTCACTTCAGGGCTGGGGAACTCATATAACCTATCACCAAGTCTCCGGCTCTTGGTTACCCCACAAACACGATCACATCAACATGCTCAAATTAAGGGCAGTCCTCTATGCCCTTAACCATTGCCGCAACCTTGTTACAGGGAAAATAGCACAGATTTATGTCGACAATACGACCGCTGTCGCTTACCTTTGCCAATGGGGGAAGGACACGATCTCGCAGTCTACACAACCTCACGTCAGAAATATTTCGTCTGTGCAATTCTCTAGGAGCGACCATCTTTCCTTTACACATTCCAGGCATCAGGAGCTTCATTGCCGACTCTCTGGCTCACTGCTCCCTACCAACAGGCGAATGGACCAACTCTCAAAACGTCCATCTGCGAATCTCTCTTCGGGGTTTGGGCTTTTCCAATGGTCGACCTGTTCGCCAAGAGGAACAATGCCAAACTTCCCCAGTTCGTCAGCTCGGTCCTCGACGACCGAGCATGGGGTAAAGAGACATTGATACTCTCTTCGGTATCTCTTTCCCCCATTCAAATTTCATCTGGTACTTCGAAAGATTGCCTTGTCTCTGGGCCTGTTTCTTCTAATTGCCTTAACTGGCCGGCGGCAACTTGATTTCCTCCATTACTGGACTTTGGAATCAACCCACCGTGTTGTCTACCAGACATTCCGGACTTTCTGTCTCAACACTGCGGAACCAAGTTCCAACCGTGACCGCAATCACTTAAACTTCACGGGTGGCTATTATTGTCAAACTCCTCACGAAACCGGGCATTCCTGACGAAGAGGTCTCTCACATCCCCTCCAATGCTGTCCGCTCTTCGATTAACAAAATCTATGACAGTCACTGGAAACTACGGTTTTGTTGGTGTCTCTCAAGGAAGGTTGATCCAGTCAATCCCGCTCTTACAATCTTCGTAACATTCCTCAACGACCTCTTCAACGAAGGTCTTAAGGGTCGACCACCCACGTTTCTCGTTCAGCACTTAACACCGTTTTCAAGGTTCCTGGAAACTTCCATCTTCTGGTCATCTTACGTATTTCAGCACTTGTCAAATATTTCGACATAGAGCGATTAGTAACACGACGCTTGTTCCCAGATTGAGATCTAGTGGTCGTTCACACTTCCCTTCTCACATCACCAAACGAGCCTCTTTTTTCACGACCTCCCTTCTCACGTCACCAAACGAGCCACTTTCTTAGTGCTGCCTCAACCATCTAACATGGAAAACAACCCTCTCGAATGTCATTCCAGTTGCAGTCGCCACTTGGCCAGTAGACCTCATAAAGTACTCGCCACATGCCAAATACTCTTGCACGATGCATGGTTTCTCTAATTTATGCATTTACAGAGATGTAAAATTTTCTTTTACCCCAATACTATTAAAGAAAAGGCTGTTGTATAGCCCTTAGAATTCTGAGCAGAATGCCGCAAACCGTTCGTCTCTAGCTTACACGGTTCCCAAGATATCCCAATTTGAGCATCATTTTCTATTGCTAGTCGCCATTTTGGCGAGTAGGGCTAAATTCCAAGTCGCCAGCTGAGGATTGTCATTCTCCAAAAATGGCGAGTGACGACCGACATTAGAGAGGGTTGATGGAAGATCGTTTTCCTTATCACGCTTGCCACCTGCCTTTATTGCAGCAAGGTAGAGGCTTTATCTGCTTCTGCCGAAGACTATTTCTTCCTTCCTGACTTCACAGGAGTAATTCTTGACTCTTCGTGCTTCGTTTCGGGTTAAGACACAAAAACCGTACGAACGTTCGCTACTGTTCATCATTCCGTCTTTGTCCAAACTTGTCGGAGACGAACCCGAAAGGCAACTCTGCCCTGTCCACGCCATCACCTTCTACCTCAAAAAGACCAAGTCCCTTCGTAAAGGTCGCTCCCAATGATGCCCGGAGCTTCCTGCCTTTTACACGAAACTCCGGAGAAACGACTGCAAGAATGATAGCTATGTCGCTTCATGGATCAAGACCGTCATCCTTAATGCCTACAATGCCTTAGACATCGACTGCAACGACCATCACGTTCACATCACCGCACACGAACTTCGAGCCATTTCTGCGTCCTGGGCCTTCCATAGTAATGTCCCCATTACTGACTTTGTTTAAGCCACATCTTGGAGGAGTACAACTGTTTTCACGTCCCACTACTTTCGGGACTCTACCATTTTGGGCCATTCGTGGCCACCAGACGGATCCTTTAACCCCTTAAGCTTATGACAAACTCTTCAGCTACGATTTTGTTTGCCTTGCAAAGTTAATTACTCTTTTTGGGTGAACCAGCTCGCAATTCTATGCTACCCGTCAGGTGGTACCCACCGCCATCATGACGAGGTCTCCTGGAATGATAAAATTCGAGGTAATGATTATTTTCGTCGGCATATAGAAACATCAAAATATCATGGGTACCTGGTCGATTTGGGTTTCTATTGCCTATCCGAAAATTTACGTTACCTTCACCCACGCTACCTGCCCTCTGTTCTACCACCCGGGCTCTCCTGAGGAATAAAAGATGTATGACGGCTTCTTGTGACACTTTTATGTACGAAGGGGTATGCAGAAGAGATGCGCACAGAGCTGCGAGGCTGGCAGGCTCTACAACTTTAATCTCTGGGTCAAACAGCATTAGAGAGGGAGAATGCTAAAAATTCCATGTAATGTATATATTCGGATAAGCAATAGAAACCAAAATCGACGGTTACCCTTAGTATTTTGATGTTTTTTTAATAAGCCCAGAGGAAATCATCGACATTTACCTGAAAACCCATAAGAAAAGCTTGCTTTTTGAGGTGGTAGTGGGGTGATGCAGAATATTTTTGGACAATTGGTGGGGGAGGATTCTTTTTTCAAGGTGTTGGGAGGGGGTGTCATCGAAAGTTTGGAGGTCACATGTTCAACTCCCTAATCCCCCCCCCCCCTCCCATCCCCCTAGACATAATAATGACTGGTCCCTAAGCATAAATAAACTTGGTTGTAAAAAAAATAAATAAAACCTAAAACGACGACCTACTGTGCGTCATGCTTAGCACTAACAAAACGACATAGATCTCAAAATTGGCTGGCTTCAACTGGCTTGGCTTGGTCGCAAAGTGAGAGTGAACCCGTACGTTTTAAGAGACTGTCATACTCTCGCGTTTATGGAGCAAGGTGCGTGGATTGATCAAAGCGAGCGATTTCTATGCGTAGTAAATTTGTACACTGTAAAACGTGCCCTTTTTGGATTATCAGCTGCAGACAATGTAAGGAAAGTGACGAACGAATTGTGTGCTGCAACTGCACACAGCATCGATTTTGTGATGTTCTGGTGATCAAATAGACTTTGTGAAACATAGAACGATGCCAATAGAGCGAGCTAAGCAAATGATACGGCTAGTTTCCGCTTAATAACTCTTCGCGAAACTCTTGTATTCATTGTCTTGAATTTTGGTACAGATTTTATGCAGTAAAAACGTTTTCATTGTTGTTGGTTTTTATTTCAGATCTACACCGAATCGGACAATGTAGTGAAGTTCTCAAGTGTTCGAGACTCTTGTCCCAGAAACATCCAACCAGGGATTGGCGGCTTCTGGGCCTTCAACTTCACAGCAACATCAGGTAAGATTGGTCGAAGACGTGCCGTTTATCTGGTGTGGTACTATTCAGATACAATAATACATAAACGAGAAGAAATCTTAACAAAATCCAAATGGTGAGAGTGGTGACAAGAAATTCATATTATTAATAAATGTAGGAGGATTGGTCTTGTGGAATTTTTTAACCTAACGAGCCATAAAAAAAAAGTCATTTTATTTGAAATTGAAATGAAGACATCGATTTGACAGATTTAGAACATTTACTAAAGCCCTTTTTTAAAGCCGTTTTAAGGATTCATGGCCCAGCCTGGGTCAAATTTGCAGCAGTAATTGCAAGTACGGTAATTTTTATAAAAATAATTCGAGTTAAAAGTTTAAAG
>JAHWFP010139269.1:0-15480 GCA_023313725.1 Lithobius niger
AAAGAAAGATAACGCTTAAAAACCGTTAACTTTTATTGTCAGCGTCCTGTCAATTTCGGCTTTCTCTTTGTTTGTCGCTAGAAAAACGGAAAAAAAATTCAAAACTGAAAAAAATAATGAAAGTATAGAACGAAAATAAGAATTGCCAGAGGATTGCAAGTATGCCAATTTTCCCCCTTCCTTGAAATTAGACCCAATTTTCGGCGGAATTAATAATCCGTGCGAACCAGTCGGTTCGTGAGAGGATTTTTCAATTCGGAAACTCTATACACCCGCAGGGGATCATCTGTTAGGCTTACACCATGAAGAATCGGGTAGGCTAACGCACCAGGCTATCATCATCATCCTCATCATTATCATTGGCCGACAGACAGACAGACAGACAGTAGCCACTATGCCTTCACGGATCAACTCGCACTTTTAGATTTATGAAGATTGTTGGCGTATGGTGGTAGTATTACAAGGAAAACCGTCGTTAACTTTAAAAAAATTATTTCCCCCCTTACTTCTTCGTCTTCTGCTTCTTCCCAAGAAGGTTTTTTTTTTAATGTTTCGTTTTATTTTTTTATTTTTTTATTTTTCTTAATACCTAGCGCCGTTATAATATCTCTTCGGCAGACGCACTGTTTTGACTGGCGGCAAGCACCGGAGGTTTGCAAATAGGCTAATCACGATGGGGAGACAGACGTAATTAACAGCCATTTTCAGCGATGCGTACGAATCATAGCGCCAAGTTTGAAAAATGGCCGATAATTGGTAAGAGAAAGTAGAGTTATGATGACGTTTGGAAACGGCCGTGATAATCATTTAGATAAGTTTGGTCGGTCTCGGCCACTAGACTGATGCCTTCCCTTCCTTCCCTTAGACTATAGTCTATATTCTCCTCCTGTATAAGTAAGTGACTGACTCGGCCCATTTCTTCAGACTGGTCCGACCGCGTGATCGGCAATGGTTCAAGGCCTATCAACCAACCACCAATCACCAATCATCTTTGTAGGTTGAAGCATCAATGGCGGCAGGAGTTCGACTCATGCACGCTAGAAGTTGACGTGATACGAGGGATTTCGTTGGATCACGAAGGCAACATTTTTAACGGATGCCCGTGTTATATACTGATGATGTAACCTGAAAATTAATAATAATAATTTTATTTCAATTTAGTTTACAGTAGTAACCCGCGAAACTTATTCAACAGTTTGCGTGAGTTTCCAGACAAAAATTGTAAAAGAACAATAAAAAATAATAAATAAATAATAAATCATAATAAATAATAATAACTAGCGGAGTCGCTCGCTCATTCCGCGTCGTTTCGCTACGCTCGAGGAGCTTTCATGCTGCAACTCTCGTGCTGCTGATAGACATTCCACGTCTAAAACGATCAAGCAAATGGTCAGAGTGCAGTACGCGTTTTTCGGAAGGCTTCACTGCATAAACAAATGATAACCATAAATCATTCCAACAGTCTGGCCATCCGAGAGCAACGTGCGCGTCGATCCATGCTTCCAGTAATTTCTTTGATTCCAAGAGCATCACAAAATCAGGTGCTGATTATTTCGACGCAAACTATAATTGTAATTATTGCTTACAGTTCGTTCATCACATTCCTATAAGCACGCCTGCATTTCATCTATATCATTCAAAACATACGATTTGTTTGTTTGCACATTTGTACGTCTTCTCCTCCAGAAGTAATCCCCTATGAAGGTGAGAGATGAAAGATTGAGAGAGAGCAAAGCGAGACACACACTGAAAAAGTTTACTTTACGTGGAAATCGCTCGCTCTGCTCGCTCAATCCATGCACCACCGTGCTTCAGAAACACGAATGTTTGACACCCTTTTAAAACCAGGATTCCATGCATCAAGTCAGTTGATACAAAACCAATTTTAATATCTATATGTGTTACGTTGCAAAATACGTCGTCCGTTTAGGTTGTTTTTTGCGTGCATCCTTCTCCAAATCATCTCAGTGCGTAACTAATAGCTTCAAGACGATCCATGATTCATGTAATTTCTCTGTACTGATTATTGTACTGATTATTTCGATGCAAAATAATTGCAAATGTTGCTCATAATTCGTTCGTCACATTCCTCAGCATATCTACATTTCACCTACATCATTCCAAACATACGATTTGCTACGTCTTCTCCTAGTCAGAAGTAATCCCCTACGAAGGTGAGAGATGAAAGATTGATAGAGCAAAGCGAAACACACAATGAAAAGGCTTAGTTTACATGGAAATCGCTCGCTTTGCTCGTTCAATCCACGCACCTCCGTGCTTCAGAACACGAATGTTTGACACCGTTATAAAATCAAATCTATTGTTTTGATTTTTCCATGCATCAAGTCAGTTAATACAAAACCAATTTTAATATCTATATGTGGTGTGTTGCAAAATACGTCATCCTTTTAGGTTATTTTTCCGTGCATCGTTTTCCAGATCATCTCTCTTTCGCTCGAGGAGGTTTTCATAAACAAACTATGACGTCATGAACAAACCTAAAAAAAAAACTTAAAAAAAAACTTTGACGTTATTTTTTTAGGGTTTTTCGCGTTTTTCAGAGTCATAATATCAAGTTGCAGCGATGAAAATAGGCCTATATATCCGAAGCGCAATTTAATTATCTTTCGTTTGCTCCTACTCCCATGTTTGTAGGTTCTTTCAAAAGTTGATCGTTTCGTTACAAACTTTGTAAAATTAACACTCAAAGCGAATATGCCCTCCTCGCCCCCCCCCCCCCCCCCAAAAAAAAATCCAATCGTCACAAGTCCTATTCTGTTCACGCGTACGCATTAATCGGATCCTGAATCACGTCCAGCGATCTAGCATTTGGACATCGTGGAAAAAGAAAATGAAAAGAACGTAAGAGGGACTCAAGTTGGTTTCGCAGCGCGATCCATCGCTGCCGCATCTCTGCACTTAGCAGGATTTACAGCACAGGTTGGTCTCCTGAGGAGCTCGATAAGGATGGTTTAGTAGTGCCACAATTGAATGATAGAGGCCCCTACCCTCCCCACCTGTGAATCGGACCAGCCGTGATGCACGTTTATACACGATGGGGGTGGTCGGAGTTTCAGGAGGTTCGGGAATAGGGGGGGATGATGGGGGCGTGGAGGCGATGGTTTTGTTGCGAAGCGGCTGCACTTGAGATGGGAAATTCTGATAAAATGGGGGAAGAGAGAATTTGTGGTTGGTTTTAAAACTTTTAAGTTGCAGGCTGTCCTTGTCCGTCCGCCCGTTCCGAGGTCTCGCTCGCGCACACGCGGTCATAAATGGGTTTGATGCAGATCTATGAGTGCCCGGTTGACCACAGGTTGCATCCTTTATACTTTTTGGGCGAGTGTGGCAGTCATGCCGGAGGAAACGCAGTATGATAAGGTGGCAATGGTTTTATAAAGAGTTGTGAAGCCTTAACACCCGTCGGCCCACTCGACAGGACTTTTTCATGTGATGTTCTTCCAAGCTTTAGCAGGGTTCGGGGTAGAGAGGGGAGGGGGGAAAGGAGAAGAAAAAAACGTGGAAGGGGAACACCCCTTCGCCTTGCTCTATACACAGGGTGGTTTAAAATGCTGGTAACACGCAAACAACTGCCGATATAATGGTCCTACATTAATTCTGAAGACATATTTGTAATGTAAGTCAGGTATGGGGAAGCCAATGAAGATATTTTTCAATCACCTTGACAACAGCATTCAAGGTCGTTAGCATTCTATTTTCCAAATGGCGCAAGATATAGCACAAAAGTGAATTACGAAGTTGTACGCGAGCGTCTTACATGACAAACTACGAAAACAGATTGAAAATCGGAGCAGAATTGTAATAGTTACGAGGAAAACAAAATAGCAACAAGGTCTTCCCTGAAAGTTTTAACTGCCAAGCATGCCAAACTTCACTGCATGGCAGTTGAAACGTTCAGGGAAGACTTTGTTGCTATTTTGTTTTCTTCATAACTATTGCAATTATGATCGGATTTTCAATCTGTTTTCGCAGTTAATTGTCGTGTTTGACGCTCGCGTATACAACTTTGTACTTCACTTTTGTGCTGTATCTTGCGCCATTTGGAAAATAGAATGCTGATGACCTTGAATGCTGTTTTCAAGGTCATTGAACATATCTTCATTGGCTTCCCCATATCTGACTTACGTTACAAACATGTCTTCAGAATTAACGTAGGACCATTATAGCGGCAGTTATTTGCGTGTGACCAGACTTTTAGACCACCCTGTATTGTTCACATGTCTTCTCTAAAGCTGTATTTCAGTGAGCCTGAATCCAAATTAGCGATATGGTAGAGAATGGACGAGACGAGGACGATACAAGACGAGAGTGGTTAAACCTCAATCTTATTTCAGTATCCTTGCGTTTCTTTTCCTCGCAGTGCTAAAGCAGTTCGCTCAGTGGCTGTTTCTTTTCCCTATACAATTTAGCTGCAATCTTCAGTGCTACATCTAGTGGACGTGTCTCTCTTTTTTGTTTTTTTGTTACCGTTTCGTGCAGTACTAAACGCAGCCATGCTGCTGCAACAAACGAGGTGCTAGCTCTGCTGCGGAAACAAGATGGCTGCTTCCCATCGATAACAAACGTGATCATCTACAGCAAATAGAGCAGTGACACGACGTATAGTATTATTGTATATAACTCTATGCTGGAGCCTTAATGGGTTAGCTGCAAGGGGCACTGCAGAGAGAAACAGAAGGGCGTCATACTGAAGCCGATGCTGTGAAGAGTGATTTCTTAGACCTATAACGCACGATTTTTGTTGTTGGAGAAAACAACGTTATTTTAAGCCTAAGAAATCCGCTCTTCCGTTGTTGTTCCCCTCCATTTTTATGTAGTGCACCTTGTAGTTATGCCCTCCAAAACCCATACTGGTGCCAAAACCCATACTGGCGGCAAATGTCACTGTTCTATAGGTAAAGTAATAAATACACATCGTTGAAAGTCTATCGATTGATTTCGATTGGCCAATTAAACTTTCACGATAACGTTTTTTTTTCAGCGCGTTGAACGATTACGGCAATCGCACGGAGATGGCAGCGGCCATTTTTTTTAGCGATTCGTTTGATAGCTCTCCGTGTACTAATCCGACAGGCATTAAGGTGACGTAGGCATTAAGCAAACCACTGCAACTGCTGCAAGAAAAAGAAACGCACGCTATTTCTGCATCTTGTCCCGACCGAAGCCCTGGTTCCCGTTCTGAAAAGGGTCGGTCTTATAGGGCAGTGGCACGACGTAGTATATTGTGTATAGCTCTATGGAGGAGCCAGTAACTGGGTTAGCTGCAAGGAGCACTGGAGGGAGAAAGGAAGATCGTCTTATTGAAGCCAATGCTATTAGACTGGATTTCTTAAGTCTATAACGCGCTATTTTTTTTGTTGGAGAAAACAACGTTCTTTTAAGCCTAAGAAATCCGCGTCTCAAAGCACTGTCTTGACTAGAAGCGCCGTTTTTTCCGTTACATTTTAATCTAGTGCACCTTGTAGCTATTACCTCCAAATGGTGCCTCGTAGCCAATATGACGTCACTTGACGTTGCTCTATAAGGCAGTGATATCATTTGACTTATAACCCATTAACCAGACCTGTCGCTTTGTTGCCCCTTTTTGATTTCTTGTATTTTGTTTTTATGTATTTGTAAGGCACGGAATTATTAAGTACTGTGTTCAATGGAAACATTTCACGATGGGAGTGATTTCGTAGGCCGTACAGCATTGTATGAGAGAGTGAGTATGCACTGCGTATTGTTTCTGCATATAGTTTGGTGATATGCGAGTTCCCCTGCTTACTTATACGCTATGGGCCAATGAAATTGTAGGAATGAAAAAAATAAACTAACTCAAGCCCAGTTCCGCAGTGGGTGTCACTACTCTCTCAAAGATGCTGTGTTATCACATTACACATCTCTGTGTATACCAACACAGCTCACACATCGAGTTGTGTACCAGCAGTACACAGTTTGAGTAATGGCAGTACACATGCCTTGTACAGAAGAATGTGTTCGGTTGCTGCACAAACTGTGTACTGCTTAGTAGATACAACTCGAGGGGTTGGCAGTGCTGGTACACAGAGATGTGTCGTGTCAGAACACAGTCTTTAGAGGGTAGACTTGTCGGGTTGTCTCACGGGTTGCTTACATTCTCTCATGTATTTTTGGTTGGAGTTTAGTTTATTTTATTAGTTAACAACTTGAAAAGACTAAGCAAGCAATTTCAAGTTAAAATTTGTTATTTGTTTTTATTGGTTAATTCGTTATCTGCAGTCTCACATCTCGTAAAGAAATGAAAGAAGAGGACCATACGCCAAGTTGTTTGGTTAATGGGTTAAACTTGACGGCCTCTGCTTTGTAAAATCATGTCACTACTTTCTAAATCCGTCCCTCTTTTGAACTTGAAAGTTTATGTTACCTGGCATTTATGTGTTTTTGTTAAGAAATCGCATAAAATAGCATTAATAATGCTACATTTCTATCATAATTATACAGGGTGTCCCAAAAGTTCCAGAACACCCTCACAACTTTTTAAGGGGTTGAAAGAAATATTGAAACTCTTTTTGCACAAACGGCATTACGCCTGTGGGGAGGGGGAGGGGGAAGCAGAGGACCCAACTCAGAAATTGTCAATGGAATTGGGAGGAGGGGGAGTGGGTAGAGGAATACCTTATTTGAAAGGTCTTCATTAGGCGAGTAAATTGCCGTAACAATAGCATCGAAACGATGAGCCCACCCTCTAAAGACTGTGTTCTGACACGACACATCTCTGTGTAGCAGCACTGCCGTTTCCGATTTTCCTTAGTATTATTTCCAACGATTTGTATCTATTTATTTCCCATCCAAAATGGCAGCCAGTCAAACATTAGAAATTTCCCCTGCATCCCTATATGTCTTACTCAGGCTAAAGACGTCGAAAAGGGACGTAGGTGGCAGCAAAATGCTTCGTTCAATTTAGTTGGATTACACCCACGTCTTTGCGGTTTGAAGCCCAGAGTGTGGACCTCAGTCCCCCCCCTCCTCTCCCACACGAAACCCTCACAAACCTCACTTTATAGTTAAATGCCGATAATTAGCTTTAATTTTGAACCTCGTTATCATCATTTTGAATAAATCTGGTTGTGGGTGGCGTAGACCGCAGTTACTCGGAGTTAAAGCCATCTCATAATAATAATGTCCTCAGTTTTTTCCTTACTTTCCGTAAGACGCACTTGTTGGGAGGCAAAACGTGTAAATTATTATATTTATATAAGCAACAACAATGAATGCATGCGTACGCGCGTCGATTCTAGCTTATATCAACGTCGGGTGGCCAAATTCAAAAAGAGCTCTAGAAATATGATTTCGTTATTTTTTTCTTGTACAAAGCTGATACCTTGCATGGAGGTCGTTCAAGTCAGTATAAAATGGAATACGGATGGGCAAACGTGGGCTCGCGGGACAAGTCTGTCAAATACAAGATGGCGTCCGTCGGCCATATTGGAACCACGGATGTAGCGTATTTTTAGGTAATTTGAATGTGCAAGGCTGAAAATTTCCACGGACGTCGTTTAAGTCAGCATACAATGGAATACGGATGGGTAAACGTGGTCTCGCGGGACAAGTCTGTCAAATACAAGATGGCGTCCGTCAGCCATATTGGAATCCTGGACGTAGCGCATTTGTAGGTAATTTGAATCGGCCATATTGAAATCCGTCTGCCATATTGGAATCCCGGATGTAGCGTGTTTTTAGGTAATTTCAATGTGCAAGGCTGAAAATTTCCACGGACGATCGTTCAAGTCAACATAAAATAGAATATGGATGGGCAAACATGGACTCGTGGGACAAGTCTGTCAAATACAATAAAGATGGCGTCCGTCGCCCAGATTGGTTTCCAGAATGGAGCGTATTTTTAAGTAGCGTATGTGGAAATTTTTAGCCTTGCACATTTAAATTACTTAAAACTATGCTACACTCGGGGATCCAATATGGCCGACCGACGCCATCTTGTATTTGACAGACTTGTCCCGCGAGCCCACTTTTGCCCATCCGTATTCCATTTTATACTGACTTGAACGACCTCTATGCAAGGTATCAGCTTTGTATAAGAAAAAAAAAAACGAAATTTTCTTTCACCACTCGTTGGCCACACGACTGCATAGTTTGTTCCACGTTTTGTTTGCAGACAGATTATCCTTCCGACTGAGGAGTGCAGGAACACTGAGATCACACGTTGTAGATATGATCTGATGAAATTGGCATATTGTATTGCCACAATAGCGGAATGTTATTGGCATAAAGGCGCAATTAAAGTCCTATGACATAATGTTAACGTAGTATGCATAAGTGTTTCATAATAAATACAGATGTAAACCTATTTCCGTTGCCTTTTGGAAATAGGGCCGTATCAGCATTGTGGTACAGCTTCATCCTTTGATTTCAAAGGTCGAGGGTTCAATTCCCGCTCAGGCATTCTGAAATTTCAGTCGAAAAAGGGAACGGAAATAGGTTTGCATCTGTATTTATCTACCACAAATCCAGCCGATTTGGCTTGTCATCCTGTTTATTGTAGGCCTAAGTGTTTCATAATCAGACAACTATTTCTTTTGAAAGCAACGGATCCATTTGGTGATTTCCAGAGAGCAGTTTGTGAAGTAGCCTTAAATTAATAAAATAACTTGATTGAATGAAGTATCCAAAGTAACACAAATCGCAACACATGTGCGAAAGCCGTGTTGCTCTTCGTGGTCCAAGTTAGTCACACTTTTCTGTTTTTTTTTTTCTCCCAACAATGTCATGTAGCGACAGCTGACCGTGTTGGTTGTCACCAAGCTTCCACAGTGGTTGTTGGTATCATGTATTCCCAGTTTGAGTTTTGTTACAACTGTTTAGTAGTGACCGTCGGATCTTTCACACTGAGTGACCTAGTCGACATCACACAACCCGGGGTGAGTTTTTGAACCCACCAAGGAAAGAGCAAAACAACGAATTAAGTTCTATAGTGATGCATGCGAGTACTGTGTTGATCGTTGGGAGGGGGTTCCAATAGCTGTTAACGATGTGAAAACAAGAACGCTAGGACCTAACAAGGACAGCCTATTAGGGGCCTATTGACCAAAAGAGAACCCCGTCGACGTGCGCGTGCTTCACGGTTGGACTATTTCGCGCGTGACCTCGCGGCACAATGTAGACAGACGGCCAGTTTTGGTATAGGGGGGCATAGATATAAGAAAGGTTTTTTGGGGGTATGGGGGGGGGGGAGAAGCTTGAGTTGGGTTTGAGGTTACTCACGGCTGTTGCATCACGATCACTACTGCTCATTCGCGCGTCATCGAGGGATGTGGGGGAGGGAGAATGAGAAAGGGGGGGAGGGGGGTTGCTGAGGGAAACGAGCGGCATCCAGCGGATAAAAGTGACAGCTGATTCGCGGCCCTTTAGAAAATCTTGTTTCGTCCCAATAATGAAGCCAATCAAGGCGTCATGTGAGGCGTCGGTGCCGATTAGATGCAGGGGCCCGTGACGGGGAAGGATGAAAAAAAAAAAGAAACAGGACCATCGAACGTTGTTCCCCTGCCGGTCAGTACACAGAGAGGAGCGGGGGGGGGGGGGGGGGCCCCAAAGTGCCCCCCACCATTTATACAATAAGGCGAATTTTCCCAAGACGTGTAAAGCAGCTTGCGACCGCAACGGACAGCTCCATAGAATTCGGTAATGACCACACTACTCCGGTGGACGGACGCCTCGTCTTGTTACGATTTGAACAACTCCATTCTGCTTCATCATGTAAGAGAGTTCTGCGTATAGGTCGAAGCGCGACCCAATATAAAGCCTTATCTCAGTCGAACTTAGCAACCATCATGATTCTGTCGAACTAGAATGGTTTTTAGAGGCCCAAGCCACAGATTTAATTCCCCACGAGAATTTGCTGGACTCCATACCGTTTCTTCGTTTAACACGCATTGACAACCGTTACGTTAGAGTCCTTTATGTACGTACGTCGGAGACGGGATTCGATCCTGTGTTCTCTTAGGTTGGATTTCAGGATGCTATCCATTCTGTCGTGTTTTGCTTACTTTGTCCAATGAACTCTCACAAAGCTCGCTTTTCATCAGTGAACTTAAGTTGTTTTTGTTCTTTTGTGAGGCGTTCATAGGATTACTTAGGATTACTTACAAGGATTACAAGGATAACTTAGTCATTTTTATTTTTTTGGGAGGCGGTCATAGGATTACTTAGGATTACTTACAAGGATTACAAGGATAACTTAGTCATTTTAATTTTTTTGGGAGGCGGTCATAGGATTACTTAGGATTACTTACAAGGATTACAAGGATAACTTAGTCATTTTTATTCTTTTGTGAGGCGTTCGTAGTGATCATCAAAGGATTACTTAGTTAGCTTTATTCTTTATTCTAATAAGTTTCTGAAACTTTTGTGGATTTAGTGCACCTGATGACGAGGTGAAAGTAACCTCGAAACGCCGTGCTTTTTGTATGTTTGTGTACTGATTGGCATTTTTATTCTTATATTCTTTGCTTTTTGGCTGTGTTTCCCCCTTCCCTCTTCCCGTCTGTGCCCCTACTACGTCCTCAAGCCGCTTTACACGAAGCTCCAATTCATTTGAAAATTGGATAACGTACAAATGATTCAAGTTACATAAACTTTAATTTTCAAATTCAGAATGCTCAAACATTCCATGAAGTGGAGATTTCAGTCCACCAATTGCTGTTGTTTGTCTCATCTGCCTTTTCTGGCTGGCTCTCGGCGTACCACTGCAAGTCTCTGTGCATGAGTGCCTTCGAGTGATCACTGGGTGTCCTCCATTGGCTCCAGTGAGGACTTCTTGGTGAGGCCGGTGAGATTACGGTTTGACTCCGCACTTCTGAACCTTTGGTGAACCTTTGCCTGCGAGGTCTCAGCCGTGGAGTGGGTGATCTAGTGAGCAGAACCCCTTGCAGGCTAACGTTCTCTTGGACCATTGGCTCGTGCGTGGCTGGGTGCTGCTGGCATGGGTGCCTCTCTGCTCTTGAATTCCTCCTTTCGACCACTTCCGAATCCCTGCTTTGTGTCCGCCACCGTGCCCATGGGTGTGGTGTTCGGATCTTCGACAGGTCTTCTGTCCTCTCTCCCGACCGTGTTTGTCTGTGATTGACGTCTTTTGCGATGCCGCATTCCATCATGATAGTTGGCAAGGTGGGACAAGTATCTTTGTTGCTCGTCTTAAGCCGAGTATGTGTCCCTCTCTCGACCGTGCAACCCCTATGTCCTGATATGTGAACTTGTCGCAGTTTCCGTGTCCTTAGGTGTCTGTCTGGATTTGAGCTTTCTTTGAAGAAGGTATCGCTTCAATTTCTCGTTGATATACCAAAATATAAGTGTGTTGATTCATCACCTGTGCTACTGGCTTAGTGTTTTATTCATACACATTGATCGAAAAGTAACGTAACTTCTGTTCAACAGATGCGTTTAGACCGAAGGAAAAAGTAGGAATATAACTGAGTTGTGCAGACCTCAATTATTCGGTGGAGGGGGGGGGGATTGAGGCTTAATGGCGCTTATTCGGTGGAGCGAGAGATGCTATATATATATATATATATAGTAAATTAGTTTATTTTCTATATTCGCAGGACAGAAACCTATATGATTTCTGCCCAGTGCTCCAGAGGGTAGTACTCCACTTTCCCCGATGTCTGTCCCGTGTTTTTCTTCCTTGAATTTCGGCCCCAATCCAAAAATATTTGAGGTAAGAATTCATCTTCGAACTCGTTTAATTTCACGCACCAAAATTGAAAGGGCTTCTTTTGTCAGGAAATTTCAACCAGATCAGAGTAAAAGTGCGAACGTTGTCGTGTCGCAGTCAGATTAACACGCTCACAGGCAAAACATCTAAAGTCAGTCGAGCATATTAATCCTTAGTTCACTCGGTCAAAAAACGCAACTTGTTCACGAATCGAAATGTCTACGTGTGCAATAAATGTGCCCAAGCTATAGTGATGAAATAAGTATAGTTCGTCGGACTCTTTGACTGTCTTCAGGACGTTTAGAACCCTGTATTGAGGTTGCTGTGTTTTGGAGGTGTCAAACTGTCCCCAACATTTTGAAGTCTCGATGGATTGGCTTGGCAGCATTGGAAGGTACTGTCAAATTGTTATAAATTCAATGGGTCGACTCACTCTTGCAAACAAAATGATCCAATTTACTTCGTCTCCTTCAGCAAAATTTACAACAAGTATTATTTACAACGTGACATCGATCAACTTGAATTTGTCCTACAAGACGACAAAGAGCATCTCTGCCGCTTGTAGCTACCTTTAGCGAGTGACTATGGCGGGAAAACGTTCTTTCCATTTTATCGCAAGCTTCCCGCCAAAAGCCAAGTTACAAGTTGCAAAGAATGGAATGTCAGTCCACGGTGGAAAGTTGTTGCTTCTTACGGTGTTCGAAGGCTGTTAAATGTTTCCTAAAGTTCTTACTTGTCGAACGGGGTAATGACCCATAATTGCTGATAATTATTTAATAACTGTCATTAGGTGTTTGAATGGCGATACGACCAAACCTTACATTGTGACGTTCTGTTTTTATTAAGTGTGCTTGCCTAAGTCCTACTATGCCTGTGGCCCAGCATTGTGGAGCTTATGATACCAAATTTTCCGGCCTGTAACTTTTAATATACTGGGTATACCACAAATTCCTTGTACCCCATCCCCCACCAATTCCAAGGCCTTCAATCTTGAGATTAAACACTTTATACCTACAGGACCAACTTTTGTCTCTATCGCCGGGGGGGGCGCGGCCCCCCGATGTATTTTCTATTTCCGTTCCTTTCAGAAATTGACTATAGTCCCAGTTTGGGATATGTGCGCATGATTGACTAAGCAACAACATGGAAATCGGATAAGCGTTGTGCGTTATACAGCACCCTCAATTCCTGCTCCAAATAGGGACAATGCGGCCTGATGGTTAGAGTGATCGTCTCATGTGCAAACGGTCCCAGGTTCGAGTCCAGCTTCAGCCACCCCTGGCATTCTCGGGAAGAGAAGGGCCCTGTGATGTCTCGTGCTTATGGTGATTGCGGCATGTAAAAAAAAAAAAAACCTAGAAATTTTCGATGGGATTTACCTAGCAAAATTGTCCCTCTCTCCTTCTGGTGCCATGGCTAAGGCTGGGTACGCGTTAAAAGCTAAAGCTCCAGATAAGGACTTTCCTGCAGACAAGCTAGAACATGCTGGAAAGCCCTCATTTGGGGTTAAACGAGACACCTGTAAATTGGGGCCTATACAGCCATAATAAAGGGACCAGTGTTGGGCCAAGTGTTCTGTTGATTCATCGAACGACAGCCATGTAGGAATCTCAAAAAAAAAAAAAAACGTAACTGTAACGCATACGGGCCTGTGAAGCAGCAATCACCATGGTAACGGCTCTCGGATAATGCCTCGCCATCCCCTGCATCCATATCTTGCGGAATATAAGAAAGGTCGCTTTGCGGCGGCCAAATGTGTCCGGAATTTTAGGTAAGCTTACAACGGGCATTATTACTAGATGTAGGCAGTGTCGGCAGTGTCCTTGTTGTAACGGTGTATGACCGTTTCGCCGAATCCTGTTTCGTCGATTCCCGTTTCGCCGATTTTTAATCAGGGTCCCAACTTTCAGCTCCCGTTTCGTCGAATATTTTTTTCCAAGTTACATGCCTCGCTCGCACTGTCGCGCTCGCTGCGGCTAAACATATAACATCGGAAACCGCAACTAATCACAAATTCCTTTCCCATTATTTTTTCAGAATAATTTGATTTGGCGAAACGAAAATTCCCCTTTCGCCGAATTTTAATCGGAGCTTAATTTTCGGAGAAACGGGAAACATTTTAGTCGAACGGGAATCGGTGAAACGGGTATACACCGTCCTAACTATCGCTTCTTCATGCATCTCTTGTTCGCAAGGTCGTCTATGGAGAGAAGCTGTGGGTTTCGTTTTCCGGATCCACGCCAGTTGACTCAACATCACCCGAACCTTATTTTAGCAAAGCAACGCTAAATGGCATCAACTTTCCTGCACGCGCGTGAACTGGCGTTGACTCAGGAGGCGAAACACGCGATTTCTTCCCCAGTTGGCTGGATTGAAGATGCCATCTGCTTCACCGCTTCGTGCTCGTGGAACACTGCTGCATGCGGAGGTGCCGTATGCCTGGCGTAATCGTGGAACAAGTGGCGTTTTTTTTTACCACCTTTCTATTGGGTTAAAATCTATTCAGCGTACTTTTAACGTTGGTTAATCCATACAGGTTCTACTACAGTACTGGCCATATCTTGAATGGAAAGCAGTATACGCGACTGGATTGAACAATATGGCCGCCGAAAGCGTCACTGATGCGATTGATTTGTTGTGTTGCTGCTTTCTGTCGGCCGAGGACGAAACCTGCAGTACAAAGAATACCAACGTTCCTTCCTTTGCAACACTTTCGGGATACGCGAACGTGTCGCTTTTTTTTTCCAAGCGCAAAGAAATAGCTTAATTGTGGCTGAGTGATAACTTTAAAAACTATTTAAAAATGCTTAAATCGACGTAAAAATTAAAATGATTGTATTGAAAACCGCCACTATACTTCCCAATAGACGTGGCGACTCACCAACCAAAGATGCGATTTGCTTGGCAAATTCTTCGAACAGACCTCGAAGAAACGGGCCGGTTGTGGTCGTGGCCATTTTGTCTACCGCCCTAATATTGGTGTAGGTCGGGCCGGATACTTTACTGGCCATGATCAGAAAATGAATACGGCCAGTCGTTCCATATTTAGCCGTATGGGGTCGCAACCGAGAACGAGACACGGAACATGCGGTATTATGGACTAGCCCTATTCATTGAGGCCTATACGAGCGCTCATTTATGGCGCTTTTCATGTAGGCAGTTATATCTTTTACTGGTCTTAATGTTAATCTGTTTCAAGGTGCTACTAGCAGGCATAGCTGTGAGAACGATTTGCTGCTACAGCGCTGGTGCTCCATCACTGTCACTTTTAGCACTCCAACAAACGACATCATTGAAAAGGAATTTTCCTTAAATCTTTACTGTCATCTTTGTGGAAATAAGGGGCAGCTGATTTCTGTAGTCTGAGTTAAGAAAAGAAAATGAAAAAAAAAAAAAACGGAATTAAGTATATAATAATAAAAAAATAATAATATATATATATATAAAACTTCGAATTCATCGTCTCCATCTTTTTCGACTCGCAGAAAAAGGACAGACCAAATTCCTTGTCCCACTCTGGAAATTGCTCTCGAACTACGCCAACTTCATAACGAGCGGCACAGCATTATATAGTGGCATGGATGTCACTGCTTAGCGCTAACCACAACCATAAGTCATTGCAACAATAGATGCCTCATCCCAAACCAATCAATTGTAACCCCGACCTAAATTAATGCAACGGGAGGAATTCAAATTTTGATTCATTAATGGTGGATTAATGAATCCTTTTTTAAAACACCTAAGTATTCGAATCTGGTTTTGAATAGTGCTAA
>JAHWFP010139270.1:0-38479 GCA_023313725.1 Lithobius niger
CGCAAACATAACGATAATTTTGATAAATATTGGCCGATTTTGGTGTTTAACTACACCGTTTTATTTTTCGTTTCTTCAGTTTTCCAATGGTGCAAACGACAAGGTATGAGCTAAAACCTTTCTGAAGTTATTTACAAAAAAAAACCATGAAACTTGCATTTTAACCAAACTTAGCATCCAAATGGATCAGAAAAAATTGCTGATCACTGCTGTTTTTAACAGGACTAATACGTAATCTCAACATAAACTGCTTACTTGTCTGTTGATTGATTAATGTCTGGCTTGCATGTAAATTTTTTGTTATTGTGAGGTCTCTTTAGTGGATGCCTTTTATCTGAAAGTGCTGCACGCAAGACTCCGGTAATAAAGTCTGCAACTGTTTCTTGAATATTTTGGAAAACGTGTCAACCTTTAATTTCCTTCGTCCAGCAGTATTGGAGTGGGAACATCTATTAATTTTGAGTTGTATTTGTGTCTATTTGAAAATGGTACAGTGCAGTTGTGTCCATGTTTTGTTTGTAACTAGGGTGTCGTCATGGCGTCTCAAGGAAAAATTGACATGGGTATCAAGCATTGCAGAGAATCTAAAAAGCAGGCCTTTTACTAGTTGTATTGTTTTATTAATGTGGTCACCTTTATTACAGATAGATGTAATTAACGAACCACTAGAAATCTACAATTTTGTGTTTGGGAATAATTTATGCTGTGACTTGGCCGAGTTGTACATCCGTTGGTCCATGGAGCTTGAAAAGACTGGCAATTGCTCACGAGCAGATGCGGTGTTCCAGGAAGGCATAAATCGTAAAGCCAAACCATTCGAAGACCTACAGTCCCATTACAGGTATGTGCAGTATAATGAAATTTCTGTCTGGGTGTGTAAGACTTTTTTTCTTAAAAATCGGGTCTGCTTGTCCAATCGGCGCTTTGTGTCTACGTCACATTGCACAAATTATGTCAGTAATTTATGTAAAATTATGCAACTACCCTACCAAGTCCCGTTCCTACCTCCCAGTCACCACGCTTTTTCTTGCCGCTGGCCTGGAAGTTGCTTCGATCATATATTATTTCATTGCGTATCAACTGAATGGAAAATGGCTTAGCCTAGCATAGCCTAGTTACGAAAGGTACAGCGCGCGCCGCGCGCTGCCTATTCTTGGATGGTAACGAACAAAGGGGCCTGGTTTGAAGCTAGTGTCGGGAGAGACAATATGGTGGTGGTCAGACGGCCGCGATGCGTATGGAAAGGAAACGAATTAACCATGTTGACGGGTGAGTATGGCTTATCGAACTAGCGTGGTCGAACGAGAAAGAATTATTCTGCACGAATGAGAAGGTGCGGGGCATTGTATTCAGCAAATGTTGCGAAGCGTTGTATACCACAAATGTTACGAGGTATTATAATTCCGCAACTGTTGCGAGCTGGTGGTTAAAATTCCGTACATACAATCGTACAAAGGCAAGAAAGTAAGAGAAATATATATATAATATATATATATACCCCGTATAATTACCGCACACGGCGTACATGAGAGCGAGGCGAATATAGAAATTGTAGAAATTCCGCGCAAGAGTACGTGGCATTCTGGCATGCACGGGCATGAAGTGGCAGTGCAAGGATTGTGCCAAATGTGCATGGTGTGGTGCTTGCCGATTGTTGTAAGGTGGCAGGTTTGGTGGCTCGTGACGGCTCCTGGAGAGCGATAGGGAATCAACCCGAATTATTGTTATATTGTCGGGTGTGACCTTAGGCCTACGTTGTGTGCCGTCTATGGGCGAGGCGTGGCCAGTCTTCCCCCCACTCACCGCCCACCCACCGGTCAGAGATGTCACTTGATGTGAGAATAGCGCCAAAACTTGAAGAAATGGTGCAACAAGGGGTAGTCGAGGTGATGGAGAATGGCTTCGTCAGTTTTATATCACCGATATTCCTGGTGGGGAAGCCGGATGGTGGTTCGTTCTGAATTGTTTTAAATTAAATAGACTAACGAACTTGTGCAGGTGGGTGACTGTATATTGGACATATCAACGGTGGTACAAAGTTTGGAAGTAGGATGGTTCATGGCAAAAATTGATTTGTCACAGGCTTATTACGCCATTCCTGCAGCGGAATGTGCAAGGAGATACTTGCTGTTCTCATGGCAAGGTGTTCTGTATAGTTTTAGAGTGCTTCCCTTCAGTTGGGCTTCGGCTCCATGTGTTTTCATGACTTTTGTTTCGGCTGTGCGTCGTTTTTAAAATTATTGGTGTGTTGGTTTTCACGTACTTTGATGATTTTGCCATCTTGGGCTGCTCAACGGAGCGAGTACGTTCGTGTGTGCAGCTGACAGTGGACACCCTGGTTCGACTGGGTTTCTCGCCGAATTATGAGAAAAGTGTGTTACTGTTGCAGTTGCTGTTTCTGGGCATTGTGGTGGACTTGCGGTCGCGGTGCCTCGTTTTGACAGATTGCAAACGGATTTGGTTGGTGCGACTCGTTTACAAGTTGTTGTCGCGGGCGGCGGTGACAACTGATGCCCTTCGGCAGCTGTTGGGTTTGGTCGAAAGCGTGGCATGCATGCTGAGGGGTGTGCGCTTCTACGTGAGGTTTTTGCAAGGTAATTTATTAGTGTGGGGTCGGGCCGGAGCCCATGGCGGTTATTTGTCAAATGGTGCTTGTCAGGATTTGGCCTGGTGGGAGGCGCTGTTGAGTGCAGAATCGGTCGGCAGGTCGTGGGTGCTACCAGAGGCAACATTCGTGAGTTTCACTGACACATCGAATGTTGGCTGGGAACCTAGTGGGCAGCCATGAAGCCCAGGGCACATGGGTACCGGAGGAGGTCCCCTTACACATCAATGTGAAGGTATTACTAGCAATTGTGCTGGTATTTTAGTCTTTCAGAAGCATATGCAGGGGCAATCAGCGAGGGTCCTACCAGACAATATGGTGTCAGTGGCCTACATAAACAGCTAAGTTGGAACTCGTTCCCCGATATTAACAGCGGTGGTTTGCAAGTTATGGGCTTTGCAGGACCACCTACAGTGCATGGCAGAGGCAGATTTCATCCCTGAAGTGTTCAATACCGTAGCGAACCGGTTTTGATTTCAAGTAAGGCTGTGCAGGTACCAATACTGGTACCGGGACCGGCTGCAGGTACCACTGGTATTGGTATTGGACCTGCACCGAATTAACAAGTACCGTCATCGGTTTGTTTTTTTCCAGAATCAACATTTTCGTACATTAATAATATGGCATATTGTTCCCAACACTACTAAAAATTAACCAACTTTTAAATAAATAATCTGCTAGGTTTTAATCTTGTTTAGCTATTTAGTGGGGCTGTACCGAACCGAACAAACCGAACCGTACATGGCCGAACAGACGGTGTTCGGTTCGGTGTTCGGTCTTTGAAACGCAAAATACCAAACCGAACATATTTTTACTTCTAATTGACAGATTTTGATGTTTGAAGGTTTTTTGGGCAGCTTTCTGTTGGTCCAAACTACAAGTTCCTAGCTCTAACGGTTCAGAAGTTATAAGGGAAAATGTAAAGGTAGTGGAGACTTTAATTAAGGCTGTACAGATGCAGATACCGTATCTGTAAATCTGCAGATATTCAATGTATCGGAATCGGTATTTCTTAGAGATTCCTTTGCAGATACCACACTTCACCCTTGATGATGTAGAGTTTCATGTTTCCTGCCTGCTGTCTGCCACAGTTCTGGAAATTGAAGTGCAACACAAAGTTTCATCCTGAATAAAATCATTATCTGCATGAGAACTTTGTGTTCCCTGCCTTCAGACGGTCACGATTCCAAAAATAACAGTGCAACACGAAGTCTCGTCTTGAATTAAATCAGTATCGGCATCGGTATCAGTTTAACAGATATCATGCGGTATCGGATCGGTATCTGCATCGGATCGGTAGAAGTGGTATCGGTACATCCTTATTTTTAATGTTTAAACAGAATTTCAACATCTACGGACTTACAAGTCCATGTGAAAATACCTACATTTGATAAGAAACTTGTGCTTTGATGAATGTTTGTGAACTGAGTTCTTTTACAATTTAGTTTAAAATAGACTGGCTTGGTACATTTTTGTTCGGTTCGGAAGTGTTCGGTGTTCGGCTTATTTAAGGTTTGTTCGGTTCGGTTCGGCTGACAAATTCTCGTTCGGTACAGCCTTACTATTTAGCGAACAATTCCTTTGTAAAAGTTAAGTTTGTTGCACCATTAAATTACTGACATATCAACACGTTCTGTATTCTTTATTAGAGTCGATTAGACTCTTATGCGAATGGTTTGTCTGTCTGTCTGGGTGTCTGTCTGTGTTTTCGCGCTATAACGGTTTAACGAATTATCGGATTTCTGTCCAATTTTGCACATCGATTCTATGGCACGTTTCTAGGTCTATGTTCAGAAATGGGTCGAATCCGTTGGGGAAATCCTCCACTAGAAATAATCAAAGATTTTTGTTCGCAGCAAACGTACGAGGTTTGTTATTTTTTCTTCAGCCAACTGACGTCGTCCATCCACGACAAATTACTGGGAACTATGTAGCCTTTGTCAGCGGCTGACGTCACCACCAACCAAGCAATGACTGGCAACTTGATCAAATTTATTCTACAGACCACTGACGTAGGCACTGATCTCGTACGTAGGAACTGGATAACAAAGTTATATAGTCTAATGCTGGCATGCGCGAAATCAACGTAAGCTTGGGCTACTTGTTTGGACAATCTTTCATGACTTTACTACGTAGTACTTTTTATGGGAGGGTGGGGGAAGGAGAAATATTTAAAACAACTTCTACTGTATGACATTTGTTTTTTTTTTATTGTTAAGGTAGGGGAGGGGGAATCAAATTCATAAAACTACTTTTGGGCAATGACTGTGCTTTCTCGATATTTCATCCTCATCAGTCGTGCGATATGGCAACGTTGCAGTTGGATAAATGAAATGCGCAAAACGCCGAGACTAAACGGTTTGGAGACGGGCCACCCGTATCATAAAACTGCCAAACGATACTGGATATTTTTAATGTTGATTCAGTTCAGTAGTGTTCTAATTAAACTTAGTTTAAAATGAAACCGATTGAAGAATCGTAGTGGGCTTGTTGTCGTAAATAGCTACAGGGGAAAAGCTCAACTAGTTTTTGGCTTGA
Source organism: Lithobius niger (assembly GCA_023313725.1). NCBI lineage: Eukaryota > Metazoa > Arthropoda > Chilopoda > Lithobiomorpha > Lithobiidae > Lithobius > Lithobius niger. The sequence goes on from JAHWFP010139270.1 coordinate 5,144, forward strand.
AAAGTAACTGCTTCTAACGCTAAGAATTCGTGCGGTTTTAGGCATGTAAGAATTTACGTTACTAAATTTGACTCTTGGTAAATTCTGAGATTAATTTCCCATAAGCCTAACGTTAATGTAAGCCTACATTTTCAACTTTTCTGTTTTACAATCCTGGCCCCAAAATTACTTTTATGACAAAATATGATTCTAGCACCGCTCAACTGACTCGACTTAAAACACTTACGTTCATTGGCAAGAATTAGATTGCGTTCGGACGAGATTCATCGGGGATAGATTCAGGAATTAAGACGGTAATTGTGCGTGATTAAAAATTAGGTCCTCCTCGGTACGATTTTTGGTAGTCAACTAACTTTAATTCGAACAAATCAACAATACAACATGATCCTCGTATGCATTCATAATATCATTGTTGAACAGCTCGTTCACGCAATAAATCTAAACAATGCCCACTCAGAACAAACAACCCGCAACTCTTCCTCTTGAACGATGGCCTTATGACGTGGCTTCCAACCAACTTGCTTATGATTCGCAACACTTGTCTTTAATTGAGAGGAGCGTGCCGCCATGGCATCCGACGCAGTTGATCAAAACATGTATGGGGGGATTGAGGCCAAAAAGCTAGAAATGCAAGCGACCACTAGTTCTACGGTTGCATACGCTTCGTGGAAACGCGGCCATGAAAACATTTGGGTGTTAGGACTGTATTCTTAGGAGGGGTATCACACGTGTTAGATGATTAGTAGCCATACCGATCGCTGTATTCGCAAGATGAAACAAATCGATTCTCACTATAATTGGTTTAATCAGGTTTATTAAGTTATCATTTAACATTGATATCGGCAAATGACCAATAGCACCGGTACTGGAATCGGAACCGGGTCAACGGGCACCGGTATCGAAACGGTATCGGGAAAAGTGGCACCGGCACAGCCTTAATTTCAGGCTGTGTCCCAAGGGGTTCCGGGTACCGTGTATGTGTAGGAGATTCAGCAAGCCTGACATTGATTTGTTTGCGTCGTAGGGCAGGTGCCCCGGTGCGCAGATCATTGATGCTTTCAGTGTGTCGTGGTTGGGTTTGCACACTTAACTATTTTCCCCTTGTCCATTGTTGGGGAGGTGCGTCCAGAAGATGATGGTGTGCAGGTACAAAGCGCCGATTGGTGAGAGGGAGATCCCATACGTAACACAGACTTAGTGGTTCTCCGCTCGGAGAATTCTCCTGCGGGTAAGTACTTTGCCTTGTAGAAATTTCAATTCTTACTATCGGCAAAATCCTTACTTCAGTAATTTAAATGCTAAAATCGCTTTGTTTTATGCTATTTTGCTCAACAAACAATATCCAATTGTTTTAAAGTTATTTACATAATATAGTACCTATTCCTCACACCGGTGGCGCTATATAATGACTGGGTTTTGGCGCCAAATAAAGGAGCCTACCATGTGAATGCAAGTTGAACGGACCTTGGTTGTAGACTGGGGATTGAATAGTTAGCCGGGTAAGAATTGCTGTAAATATCATCAGTTGTAAATTGTTTTAAGTATGCAGTAAAAGCAGCATTTCTATTCGCCTACGATAATATATGTTACCTGTAAATTTTAGCATTTTATTCCCAAATGCTGTTTCCCTTTTTTTTAGGTGGTCGCAGGTATTTTTTCAAATAGCTCGGCTTACTGAGGTGGCAAAGAGATTTAAACCAATCAGCAGCCAGCTCATTCACCCCGTAGTGTTCATGTGCTCTTCCCTCCATGCTAATACAAAAGCGCTCAAGGCGCATAACTATCATCTTTTATTCTTTAGAGTTCGTCCTGTTCGTCAGACGTTCTTTCTTTGTTCTTCATTACCTCTTTTCTGTAGCGAAAGCGAAAGTAAAAGGAATCTTGCCCTCTCCTCCCTCTTCCATCGTGCGTTAATGCACGTTGTCAGCGAAAATGAAAATGCCCTTTCCTGATTGGACGGCACTGATCTCTTGGTTTGGGATTATTTTACACCTAAATAACTGGATGGATCTTCACCTGTTCAGCAATTAAATAGCTACAATGAAGACTAGTCTGCAAGAAGATGGTCGCCCGCTTCTAATTCTTTTGGATTGAATTATTTGACCTGTTCAGTTCACCGAATGATGTTGGCGTTGGTATGACATAATCTTTAAGCTACTACAATGAAGACAAGCCTGCAGGAAGGCGATGCTGATGGTCGCCCGCTTGCTAACTCATTCGGATCAAAATTATTCCACCTGTTCACCAAATGATGTTGCCGTTGGACTGGCGTAACAATTTTAAAGTGTTTACAATGAAGAAAAGCTGGAAGACGATGCTGATGGTCGCCCGGTTGCTAATTCATTTAAATCGAATTATTTGTGTTCAGCGAATAATGTTGACGTCGGTTTGACGTAACAATTTTCAAGTGACTGCAATTAATACAAGTGTGCAAGAAGGCGATGCTGTTGGTCGCCTACCTGCCATGGCTCGATACAAAAAAAATTCCAGCGCTCCAGTGAAGAAAAGTCTGCCTGGAAGCGAAATGGCGATCGACGCCGCTCGCCCGGTATCAACGTCTTGCTTCTCCTATCCCCTCTCCTGCTGGCTGGCCTCGACTGTTTTGCCGTTAACTGACCAGTGACGCCTGCTGTCCTACACCATGTCTGTTTGAAGCCGACGCTCAGCTTTGAGCGTCTTTGGATCGATCTTTTCATGAGCTTCGTGTTTTCCTTACACAAGCTACAAAATCTCATATCCTGATATCATGTGCTATCAAATTGAAGTCATGATTTGCATGGAATGTTGCTGCCGTGAGCAGTGGCGATCAGCCTGTGTCGTCTTGGCCACATTCCATTTTTTTTACCGCTACGCACCGTCGCCTTCCAATCCACATGTTGGGCGCTCAAATGCGTAATGAAACCGAAAGCGGAATGTCGTGCCTGACACACAAAAGAAAATTCTAGGACAAGCTCAAGATTTAATAAGCGGAAACAATAGCATATAATATAGGAAAAAAAATACAGAAGAAACACTGTATGTGAATGCTAAGACCGAAGCATGTACCAGTAGGAAAATGTTTTCTGACTAGTTTTCTGTCCTGACCCACAGTGAACGTTTTTCTTTTTGAAGAACGTGGTTTTCGTCACTGGTCTTTTTCAGTTTTCGAAAACCATAATTTTTAATTTATAAAAATTTAATTTGCATCCCACTTAGAAACGATCTACAGCACTCCATGCAACCTTGCTCTGCAGTCTGCACGGAAGTTCTTATGGGAAAGTGAGCGTAAGACTAAATGCTAACCATCTGGAAGAAAATATTAAGTGTTTACGTTATGATCAGTTCAATGAATGCACACTAAGAAACTATGTCAATGACTGAGTGACGACGACTGAGCCGAAAGATGTTTAATCCTTACACAAGATGGCCTGAAAGAACAACTAACGTCATTATTTGTCAAACAAAGAAGTAACCGTCGGAAAAATGGACGAGCCTTCTTCATATTCCAATGATAACTGGGCTCGCGTTGGAAATCATTGGATCAACAACAAGTTTCAGTTTCGACTCAATAACCATTTTCCGAATTGGGTTCCTCTGATGTGAGGGCTCAACACTTCTACATGCTGACTTCACAGCTGAAATTTTTTTGAGGATATCAAACCCAGCAATGACTCTCCCCCTCTCACCCTGAAAGGGAACTTGGATTCTCAAAGCCACGTGATGTTCGGAATGACAAATCAAAAAAAAAATGAAAAGGGGAAAGTTCGGACGTGCTCTCTTCTTCTCCCACTTCTAACATTTTCTACAAGACTGCAAAAGCGTAAGCATTGGTTCACAAGAAGCCTCTGTAATGATTAAATAACGTGGTTGAGCCTCTTTCCGTCGACTGGCCCTAGCTCTCGTGCTTCTTTGCGCATTACGCCTTCAACGATCATTGTCTAGCTCATGTCCTTCCCACTGTGATTTACCCAAACGACCGGCATTCCAGGCCTCTGAAGACTGTGGCATCAAACGGTGTTTGACTTCTCTTGCCGTCATAGATCAAATTTCTCCCAGCATGGTCGACTCACCGCACCCACCTAGCAGCCTGTCGACTGTACCGCCTCCAAGACACCTGCGGCCCCTCTTGGGTCCTTCATGGCTGCGACTTTCAGTAGCCTTCTAAGGAGATGACCTTCATTGTCGTTAGTGTTTCTATTCACGAAACCCAATTTGACTCCAGATCATTCACTTCCTGTCAAGGAAAACATGGAACCCATCCATAACTACTTCACTTCCTTGTCGCAACAATCTGTATCTTCAATTGCCAAGTAAGTATTTTCACGTCAGAAAATCGCCACCACTGTGGCCAAACATTCAAAGTTAAAGTAGAACTGATATATCCTATCGGTGAAGAAATAAATTTTCGAAGCGTAGCTGGAATGTGATTAAGCTTCGGCTACCCTTGAAACCTGTTTTTCCGTTTTGGGAATTCTCCCTGCATCTTGTCAACTTCACCGAGTCTTCCGTCAAAGACAGGATTAACGAGCCTTTGGAACATGCTCTTGATAATCGGAAACCCGTCTGCTACACATTCTTAATGCCTCAGATCGCCAGTTTTAACTGACGACAGGTTCGCCGCTGCCTCACCCGAAGAAAACTTCAATTATGTCCGCAGATGGGTTGACCGTTCATCGGCCAAAAAAATTCTTTACACACCGAAACGTAAACGTTCTCCTGTTACGAAGTGATACTCCTAGGTTTGTTTTAAGACCTAAATTGTAGTTTTAAGTTGTAATTCCCATGAGCTAACAAAATTGAGGGTGAAAGTAAACTCAAGGTTTAAACGATCAATAAACATTTTTCAATCTTTCACAACAACTACAGCAGCCAAATGGTGCTATAAAACTAAATTGAACAATATAACTATTTGACCATAAATAAACATAAGCATAAACTAAACAAAATGAAATCGTAAACCAAAAATAAATAATAGTGTGTGCGTCATTGGCCAGCAACGACGAACTAACGGGGCTCAAACCGAATGGTGGCTAGAGCACAACACCAGGCCATTTTGGAGCTAGACCCTTGCAAGTAATCTGGCAACACAATACTAACGTTTCTAGATTAAAGTAATTTTTACCACACTAGTAAACTTAAAAGTAGCGTACATTACCAGACACCCTAGAATCCAAGTCTCCAAAACGCCGTTGGTCAATGCCTTCCTAGCCAGCCATTCGAATGAAACCCAGCAGCTCGACGTTCCTAAAGAGACCAACGCTTGCTTAAAAATATCCTTTTAAGCCTTCCACCTACTTCCCACCCAAAATGCAACGCAAGAAAAACAACACGTCATTTTCTTGTTGGATTGGAGCTTTAGTTCTGTAATTCGCCACTAGATGGCAGCACTGCACGAGCGGAAAATCTTCACGTCGTCGTAACCGATTGACTTGTTAGCAATACTGTGGATTTAATGCATTGAAATTAAGTTTCTTTGCATCCCTGGAACCAGGGTTTTAAAGGTTTGTGGCCTCATGTCCCGCCAAAGACTTAAAAGCACAAAAAAACACAGCAAGAGGAATATTTAGTGTGAAGAAAACTGCTTGAAGGAACTGTCAACTGAGATACTTCCGGATTGTATCTCAGCCGACCTTACCACCGCACAATCGACCTCAGCACTCCTTTCTTCGGTCCTGACAAAAGACTACGGAAATATATTCATTGCCGCCTCCTCGGAGGCATGCTGATAAATTAGCGAAAGCGAAGGTGTAAAACACCAGACCTGACAAAGTAAGGATGTGCCGATTATCGGTATTGCCAGTTATCGGAGGCAATTCCGATATATCGGTATTGCAGATATACACCTCTGATGTGCCTATATACCGTATTGGATCACATATAAGCCACACTTTTTTCGATATATACGAAAACGACGATAACTTCGCTAAATATTGGCCGATTTTGATGTTCAAATACACCATTTTAACCCTTTTTTCGCCAGCTTTCCAATGGTGGAAACCAGAAGTCATTAACTCCACCCGTTGTGAAGTTATATATAACAAACCATTTAACTTACATTTTTCAACAAACGTGGCTTGCAAATAGATACGGAAAAATGCTGCTTGCTGGTATTTAAAACTAATATATCATAAAGTGCTCGCCTGTTGGTTAATTAATATCAACATTTCACATATTTAGATGTTTACATCTTTACAATTGTGCAGAAAATGTTTGGCTGCATGTACTTTTTTTGTGGGGTAAGGTCTGGGGAAAATGGTTGCAGGAAAAAAGCTTTGTACTACTGATTTTTTAATTTTCTTTAATTTTTTTATGAGGTTACATTAAGTACCAAGTTTTATTTTCTTGCAGTACATCGGCAGCAGAAACTGTATCACACTTTCATTTTTGGCAAAATAATCATTATTTAGTGTTTTACCGGCAGTCAGTATCGGCATTCCGTTTTAACAGTAATCGTTATCGGTACATCGGCACATCCCTATGACAAAGAAATGAAAACGAAAGCCTGACAGTATGGAATTAAAATGATGAAGGAAATGGACACGAAAGAGAAACTATATGAAATCAAAACAGAAAACGAAGTGGATGCGAAAGCGAAAAGACATGGAATCGAAGCTGATAGAAAAAGAAAGCGCTCGATTCACCTACGCTTAACCGATCCCGCTTTCACAAGTGTGAATGACAAACGAAAACGAAAGCCCTAGACTTTTGGAAAACTTGCACTCGGAGTCTTTGGACAGCCGAAGTTGAACTCTACTTTTGAACTGCTCCTGTTCTCTGACCCATAATTCTACTTCAATGATATCCCTGTCAAGAATAGACCACTGTCTAAAACTTGAGTTTACTGTGCCCTTCAGCATACTATGACAACCAGAAACCAAATCCACTGCCTCGCACGTTCCCAGCACGTTCCCAATTAAACTGTTTCTTATGATGACTGGGTCATTGCTGCAACACCCGAAGGAAGGTTCAAGAGATCCCCAAATGGATCGTTCGAAGTTCGGCCAAAACAAAAATTTTATGCCATGAGCGTCGCCGGCGGTGTTGGATATTGTCGATGGGGCTGGTCTAGAATTGGGAAGTGCACCATCGCTGAGGGCGGTTTCGGCGAGACTGCCATTTTTTGATAATGCGAAGAAAATCGCACCAAAATTGAGCGAGATGTGGGCTCAGGGAGTAATTAAAAGGGTGAAGAAATGGGATCGTCTGATTTACATTACCTATTTTTTCGGTGGCAAAGCCAGACGGATCGGACAGGTTAATTTTAAATCTAAAGGGCTTGAATGAGTTTGTAGTGGGGCGGAAGAGCTACTCAGGGTGGTGGATGGCCACCATCGATCTGTCTCAGGCGTATTATGCAGTGACAATAAAAGACGTTGCGCGACGGTTGTTAATATTTTCCGGGCAAGGTTGCCTATACTGCTTTTGTGTGATACCGTTCGGTTTGGCTTCAGCCCTGGGTACGTTTATGAACTGATGACAGTAATGCGGCGGTTCTTGCACCGCAGCGGTGTGTTGATTTTTGTTTACCTGGATGATTTTGCGGTGATAGGTCCGTCCGCAGCCGGTGTGCGACGGGACATGCGGAAGGCGTTCGAGACCTTGTGGAAGTTTAGATTTTTTCGTAAATTACGGGAAAAGCGTACTGGTACCGTCACAGGCTTTGCAGATTTTGGGTATGAATTTGGATCTGGTAACTGCCCGTTTCGTGCCACCGCCAGAGAAGCAGGCAGGCTCGTATGTTGCAGTTGGTTGCGACGCTGCTACAAAACCCGGTCACTGTTGTCAAGGGACTTCAAAAGTTGTTAGGTCTAGCGGAAAGCTTGTTGTGTGCCGTGGAGAGCGGCAAGTTGCACACACGCTGGAGGCAACACGACCTGGTGTCGTGCGGAGATGCATGGTGGAAGCCTCTCGCAAGAGTCTTGCGAGGATTTGAACTGGTGGGCTACGACTCTTGAGTCGTCCGGTGGTAGAAAAATCATGGGTCTCGGTGGAGGCCGCAGTGGTGATGACAACGGATGCTTCGGACATAGGCTGGGGAGCAGCCACAGGGGTTGCGCAAGCGCAAGGAAGGTAGCAGCCCAGAGGGGTGGCCTTGCACATAAATGCGAGGGTGCTGTTGGCTATACTAAAAGCACTAGATGTCTTTGGAGACCTGGTCAGGAGACAGGTCATACGCATCCTTTCGGATAATGTGATGGGCCGTTCCGTACGTGAATCGTCAAGGGGGAACACAGGCCAGACGTTAAATGCCATGATCCGTAGCATGGAACGGCATAGTACTCAATTGGGTTGTGTAGTGCAGGCGGCATTCGTGCCCGGGAAGTGGAACGTGACAGCAGATGAGCTGTCGCAAGTATTTTGTGACAGGTTTGACTTCCGATTGTGTACCCGGACGTTCCAAATGATTTGTAGGTGGTTTGGGACGCCAGACGTGGATTTATTGGCGTCAGAAGCTACGGCCCAGTTGCAGCGATTTGGGTCATGGGGACCATGCCCAGGGGCAGAGTTTGTGGATGCGTTCAGTGTAAACTGGGGTAGATGTTTCTTAACTTTTTTCCCTGTGTCCTTTGATAGGTCCTTGTATAGACAAGCTGGTGGCAGATAGGGTACGGCGGGCCGTACTGGTGACACCGGACTGGACGTGTGCAGCTTGGTTTGTCAGGCTATTGGCCTGGGCCAAGGAGGGGCTGTATGACCTGAGGAGCACAGGGGTTCTGCTATGGGACCCATATTCTGAGGCCGAAGTGGCTGATCAGTGGGGTCCCTGGGTGGTTTGGGGGTTAGGTACAAATTGATCATTGATCGGGACCAGTGGGTCTCCGCAGCCATCTTTGGAGGGATTCCGAAGACAGTGCACTGCTTACTAATCTATCCCAATTTGTAACACAGTGAGGAGGATTCTGCAAAAGAGAAATGCAGATTCTCCCAGAGAACTTGTTCTTGCCAGGAGAATCTTAAGTTCTCTGAGTCGAATCGACGAAACTGTTACAAACACTGCCCGCCAGCTTCCCTGCACGGCATCTAACATTCACTGCAAGAAAAGAGTGAGTGGACACGCGCAGGTAAGGGGGACGTTGAGCGGAAGTGACGCATTAATTTGAATAAAATAATAAAAATGGTAATAAAAATGCGCCGTCGGTAAAGGAAGGGATCCCAATCTGTAACAGTTTCGTCGGATTCGACTCAGAGAGCTTAGATTCTCCTGGAGAGAACAAGTTCTCTGGGAGAATCTTAATTTTTCAGTTCGAAAGTATTCTATGTATATTAGAAAAAAAAGAAGATAGAGAAAGAAGAGAACCAAAGAACAAACAAAGACAGACCAAGACCGAAGACGGGGGAAGAGACGACAGACACTCCACCTTCAACATAAAGGGAGGGGGGGGGGAGAAAGAGAAAGTAACGAAAGCATACTCAGAAGAAGGTAGAATAGAAGACTACAGAAAGAAGACAGTTATAACAAGGGGCATCATGCCAAAGGAAGCTTTGCGACCGGTACCTTGGTATACACTTGCACACCTCCTTTCCATATCACACTATCCGTCGACACTGCTTCACTCGGTTCGCTGATCCACTGTTCTACACCTTCCTCGATTCATTCCTCTGTTCCTTTAACCGACGCTATGGTATTTCCTGTACGACACAGAATGGTTCATTCGTCATTCGGAAACTTCTCAGAAGGGTTTTCCCCTTTTCTCAACCGACGTCAGCGACATGGTGGCAGGTTTTGGCTTCCCCGTTTTCGTGCCCTTTTCCTGTTAGGCCTGTAGTTCACATCCAACATGGAGTCCAATCTTTCCTCCGAGAGCTCTCTTTTCGTATAACGATGCCGACGATTCTGTGCCACCGGTTGAAGATTTGTACACCCACAAATTTTCTACAACCCGTGCTTCCACAACCGGAATGTAGCAGTTGCTTAAAGTTTTCGGGTTCAGAGGTTCATTATGACCCTCACCCATGTTGCCAATTCCACCGTAAGTGCGATTGGTTTAATATCAAGTGTTTTGTGTGCCTCAAGATCAGTTGAAAGAAGTGCCGTAAAGTTCTCCGCCGCCAACAGTTGTCCAAGCGCCGGAACAAGCAAAGTTATAACGAGCTGCTTCGCATCAACCATCTTCTGGTTCCCCAATGAAACTTTCGCGACCTCCCCGTCCAAAGGCGGTGACGGTTCCTACGACCAAGTCTACCTCTCCGTGCCGTTCATTGCCTACGGGACTACGGGACTACGGGACTTCTAATCAAAAACCCTTCCACTACACCCAAATCCAGAATTCCTCCGGAACCTACTATCGCAACACAACTGACTGTTACGGTTCCAGTGTCCCCATCTTCACACCTAACTGTGGTCGGTTCTCAGTCACTAATCTCTTCATCTGTTAATACCGAACCGGTCTCCGCAACTACTCCTCAGATTCTCACCTCCTATTCCATTAGTGCTGCCTTCTCATGCTTCGTCCGTCTCAACGGTTCCCCTTGGTGTTTCTACCATTCCCGCAACAATTGACGTACCATTTCCTTCTTCAGACAAGCTACGACGCAGTCTTTTGTTCAATGTTTCGCTGTCACCTGAGGGACTTGCCCAGTTTAACTTGAATGTTGCTTCCTTCCTTGCCACTCCAAGGAAGTTTGCAATCACTATTGCTCAGTGCCACGCTGATGATCGTCTAGAGCTTCTCGCCTTACGAACTTGGGCAACAGACTTACTAGCTCTCCACGTCAAGTGTCGTGAATAGGAGGACACAATTCTTTTCCTGAAGGAAGCAAATCTTTCGCTTGCGGAAGATATTTCCGAGTTACAAGAACTTATTTCACCTCTAGTTCCCAAGTCTGTTCTTCTAGGCAAGACTTCATTATTGTCTTCCCTGTCCCCGGTTCCAAGCACCTGGCATGCTTATGTGGCGTTATCGAAGTGTCAACGACCGGTACGCACATGCCGTCCTCGCCGACAGGCCCGTCATTCATCGTCCTGTGGCCAATCAACTAAGACTGAACTTGGTCTCACCTTCTCTTCCCCTTATTGCAACCGATGTCTCTTCAGAATCTCCAGTTCTCGCCGTTCCGATCGGTTCTGCGTCACCATTCGCAAAAGCCCCTCCATCGATGCTTCTGCAGCAATGGTCGCTGCTCCTGCTGCTGTTGTGCCTCCAGTATTTCCTGGCAACGCAACTATGCTAAACGAATGGTCGACTGCTTTTGCACAATTAAATTTGCATCGCATCTCTACTTATAGCGTGAGGCAGTACGATATTGCCACCACTTTTACTTCAGTTTTTCCAGGCCTTCAACCCTGTGCGGCGCCTTCCTCAGCAGCCCTCCCTTTTGCATCTGGTTGTCGTAAGGCCACTGGCATCCATAAGGATTCCGTGCGTTACCATAATCTCTGAATGTTTTCCCTCAAGTCTCACCATTAACTGAGTTTGAGGAATCGGCTCCTTACTTGTTCGTTGCCCATCATTTCACTTTTGTACGTCTCTTCGAAATTCTTCAGTGTTTAGCTGTTTTGTGCTTCACTTCCATTTCCATCACTACGATGGAAAGCTCGTCCACTACGAATGTACTTCGGGTCCGGTTCCTCATTGCTTATTCAGGACCTCCAAAACTATTTATACAACAAAAACAACAACAACAAAATCATGAGACTGGCAGGTATGCTGTACGAAGAAATACGCATAAGACTAACCAACACGAGTTTATATTCCAACGAACATCGGCCTCTTCCTTCCGAGGCATTCCTCAACCTTTGTCAGTCACCGATACCAGTTCCATCTCGGCTACGGTTCTCCCATTTTCTAAACCGGTCTTAGGATGAGTCCGGACCCTGTTCTGCAAACAGACTCTAGACTCTCCACAACGGGACGAAATTTGCGCCTCGTCCTCCCATAGTATTCACGTCCTTCCAGGCTGACTGTAGGGATGTGCCGATTATCGGATTCATATCGTTATTGGCAGCTATCGGAGGCAATTCCTATATATCGGTGCCGCCGATGTCCACTTCTGATGTGCTGATACACCGTATTGGATTGTGCATGAGCCACACTTTTTTTTGGATATGTGCGTAAATTACGATAATTTCGGTAAATGTCGACTGATTTTGACGTTCAAATACACCATTTTAACCCTTTTTTTTTGACAGCTTTCCAATGGTGCTAACCACAAGTCACTAGCTTCACCTACTCTGAAGTTATTTATTAAAAATCATTTTACTTGCATTTTTAAACAAACATGGCTTGCAAATTAAGAAAAACTGCTACTCGCTGGTAATTTTAGGGCTAATATGTAGTTATACCATAAAGTGCTTGTCTGTTGATTAATTAATATCAACATTTTCACATGTTTAGATTTTTACATCTTTACAATTGTGCATAAAATATTTGGCTGTGTGCACTTTTTTTTTGGGGGGGGGGGTGGAGAATGTCTGTAGGGAAAAATGCTTGGTACATTTTAAAAATTTTCTTTAATATTTTTATGAGGCTTCATTAAATATGTTTGTTTTTTGTTGTACATTGGCAGCATTTTTTGAAAAATAGTCATTATTTAGTGTTATATCGGCATTCAGTTTTGACAGTAACCGGTATTGGTACATCTGCAAAAAAGCTACATCGGCACATCCCTATTGACAACGTGCCGTCTCGTCCGGTGTGACCTATAATACGTCTTCTAATTCCTGCTCAGATTCCTGACGGAACTTCCTGCTGCTGTTCATCTCGGATCTCCCTGAGCGTCTTCACTCTATTTGAGGTAATGCGTTCTTTTGACATTTCTAGCATGTACTGAACTCATCTCCTCAAGACCCAGAATACGATCAACCGGACGGTTCTCTTCACCGTATCCTATTTTCAACAGGCCTCTTCCCCTGTTCTGTACGAACTGGCGGCACAATTCTTCGATTCCGTCTGGTTGATCGGTTCATTGGATTTGATCCAGAGGTCGCCGGCTCGCAGCGCGGGTGACCGTCAGCCTCGGTTGTCCTCCTTGTTTGATGAAGTCTGCTATACAGGAAAAACGGGTAATGATATTTTCATGGCATAAAAAACTAAATCTTACCGGGGGCACTTGGTTGAAGATAGTTTTTATTGCCGATGAAAATATCATTACCATCACCCGCCCAGCTTCCTCTTGGATCCAAGGTTGTGACGAAGAAAGAATGGCTAATACGCGGGCCCAGGTGCTTATATACCCAACTGGGGCTGACGCATGCGCAATGGACATGGGGCTGCGAGCACGGCAGGAAATCCAACTTTTCATCGCTAGGGATTGAGCAAGTCAAAGAAGGGAGCCTGCTACACAGGAATAACAGGTAATGTACATTTTCATCTGCAAAAAACATCTTCAACCAGGTAGGTACCCCTGGTAAGATTTAGTTTTCCAACACTCCGAAGAGTAAACCATCACCCTCTCAACATTCCCTCCAATAGATTAAGGGGAAATCACTATCAACATCGTTGTTCCAGCAACTACAGTTACCTAACACTGTCAAGTCGAATTTCTTGTTCCCGCAGCCATGTGGCGGAGGCTACATCTACAAAACATTAAAAAAAAAACTCAAGCTGTGATAATGACGAAAACGCAAACAAGTATGACACACTCGTAATAAACTGAAAGTGAAAGGAAATCTGTTCAGGAAACATTTAGAACTCGACAGAAACCAAGAACACTAACGAGGCACAATGAGGACTGGCTAAACTCAGACCTACTATCAGTCCAATGAAAAGTCAGTGCCTTCAAACTACACGGATGCATTCTTTCATCAGACTTCTCAAGAGTGGTAGGAAAATTTTGAAGAACAAGCCATAAGAATTGCAAGATAAAGTAAAATGATTCCACCAACAGAATTCATGTCAGTTACTGGAAGAAAAACTTTCATTGGCGACAATTGTGGAAAACCAGTCCTATTGACTGCACTTCACGTGACCTTTTAAGCTACTTTAATGACCCCTTCGACTATGGCTTAAAAGAACCTACTACTACATTGGGACATCCTTCTGCTCTTAACTCCTTCAAAGCTGCAGGGAAAGTAAGCCTTTTGGAAGACTATCACATATTAAGCCTAATAAAATCATTCGAAATCAAAAGGCCCTCAGCCAGAAGACTTCCCAGCCTGGGACCTCTCTTTGGCTGTAAACTCACTGATGAGGGAACCAGATGAACCTATGACTAACTGCAACCTTCACGTATTAACGACGACGCAGCGCAACACAAGCCTTTTCAATGGACCCTACTTACTTATTCTTCTTAAAAAAAATTACAAGGCAGTCTCATTAAACCCAAGAGCATCGTTTAAAGGCAACACTCAAAAGCCCAATGAACCATTTGACACCAGCAAATTTTCTTCTTTAACTTCAATCACACGTAATAAGCTTGAAAGTTTTCTTTGCCAGTTCGAGCCTTAAGATTCTATTTGAACGAATTGACAGCAATGATATTAGGAAAGGCAAAACCAACTCTTTCACCCTTCAGAATGAACTTCTGTAATACTTCACCCGTAATGAGAGCTAAATGAATCAAGAGTTGAAAAAGATTGTTACATCAACAGCATCCGAATCACTGCACACGTACTAAGAGCCATCCTGACATCCTGGACGTCCCCATGGCTGAATTTCTACAAACGGCATCATGGACAAACACATCAATGTTCATATCACTTACGGACCTGACAACCCATACAAATGGACTTCACAAACTTGAATCCATATGGCTGCCAGAAGCGTCGTCCGGCCCCCAAAGCACTAGGAAGAGATAAAAACAACGGTCCCCTTTCAACGCCACAATTTCTGAAAATGATTTTTAATCATGTTGGATTTTATCAGAAATAGTGCTGAAGTCTGACTTTCTGGGTGACTAGCTCCTAACCCCTTGAGGGGTCCCGTCAGGTGGTGTCCGCCACCATTTTGACGAGATCTACTGTAAATGCAATAATTTACGGGTAATGTCTATTTTCATAGGCTATAGAAAGACAGAATTGCTGTTGCAACGGCTAAATTCTGTTTGTATTGCAATTAACAAGCGGCTACAGCGACTACCTAGTCGCATCCGGACTTCTGTACAGTTTCACTACCAATGGTGAAGCGCACACCTCTCACGCATTGCAACAGCTATCTCTTATATAATCTAAAACCAGCAACCATCAGAATTGCCAGTTAAAAATGTGTTAGCTTTTAAGCTTATTTTAGATTTTAGGCGTATTTGTTATCTTTTAGGCCTAATACTTACCTGTAGCTTTAATTTCGTAAGTAGCAGCTAACGGAGATTTGCATGGTATAGTAAGCTTATTCATTGTAGCAACACGGCGAGCCCTCTGGCGCACAGTAACAGTGTTACAACATAACGCGCAACGTAGCGTATATAGATCAGTGGTAGTAGGGAAGTGGCAGGAGAAACACAATGGAGAGAAGCCAACAGTGACTCGTAGCAACTTGACGTTGCCGTGGTAACATGTTTTTAGGCCTAATTTTCATTTTATATGCCAAATTGTTTAAACTGTAGTCTTAATTTTGTAAGTACAGTAGCAGATAGGCCTAGTGGAGATTCTGGTTTGACGGTCAGCCCAATAGTCTTCTCAGCCGGGACAGCTGTACACAGGCATGAAAGCCTTCCTCGTTTGAGCTGATTTAGTTTTTCCTTCCTCATTTTAGCTGATTTCCTTGTTCTTTAGCTTTGCAAACTTCCTAAAAATGCATTAAAGACCCTAAAATAGCACAAATTTGGTGTCTGTCCTATTTCCTCGTTTTCAACCAAGAGTGACTTTCATGCCTGTATACAGAAGACTAAAAATATACTTTACCTATATTGCCATCAATTCACCATCTGACTATTGAAAGGAATAAAAGATGATAGTTAAGTACCTTGAGCGCTTTTGTATTAACATGGAGGGAAGTGCACATGCGCACTAAGCGGGAGCTGGTGATTGGTTTAAATCTCTGGAAGGCAAACAGCATTTGGGAATAAAATGCTAAAATTTACAGGTAATGTATATTTTCGTTAATTGCAATAGAAACAGAATTTAGCCTTTGCAGCTGCAATTCTCTCTTTTCATCAATTTCTCTGGGATGCCTTGGGTCAGTTACCAGGACGCCACGTAACATTTTCCATACGTGCTTTTAACCTTAATGAGTGTTCTTGGACATTAAAGCATCGATGAAATAAAGTCAAAAGATGCTTCACTAAGTGTAGTTTTATATCTGGTTTATCTTCTAATCTTGCTTTGTTGGACTGGGAAGTAAAGTTCGTATTAATTGCTCCAACAAAATAATACGTACTGTTTCAGACAATTCATGGTTCGTGCTGTGAAAACTCTACCTAATCAAGAAAGTGATAACGGTGTCGAAAATCAACGACTAGCTTTGAGTAGCTTGAAGACTGAAGGGCGAAAGAATCGTGTTCCAAACAACAGATTGGAAGCTCTGGCACCAGGTACGCCATCGATATATAATGCAGTAGTCTTAATGCAAGCATTTCAGTGGGTATGCCACTGTAGTTGAGCATAAAATAAGCTTGTTTGTACAGCGTGGTTGTGTTCATGTTTACTTAGGTCCATTTAAGCCATACAAAGCAAAATATTTCTTGCCACTGCCACAGGATCTAAATAGTATCGCATCACTAAATTTAATTTGTTAGGATTGGTGTGCCCAAATGTACCCAGTTAAGGGTACACCCTAATGTAGACGCTATTAAACATTGTTTTAAATAAACAGTTCTATTATATCGAAAGCTTCCAGCCAATTTCAGAACAGTAAAACGAAAAACGGGATATGAAGGTCTGTTCAAGTATTAATAAAATTTCAAGTTTCATTCCCTTACTTCAAGTGTGTGGGAAGTTATTTTTTCTATCTGTAAAATACTAACCTTCCAGTATAAATGCTAAAATCGCTTATTTTGAGAGATTCTCCGCCCAAACCTTATTTTCTTCTTTGCTTGCTGTATAGCTTGGCTTGTTGCAGCAAACACAAGTGTTTTTAAAATGTCTAATTCTGTCCAAGAGGCGAGCTTATAAAATGGCAAGACTCAATGTAGTTTCACTTTCTGACAACATTCATGGTTTTTGTTGTGTACGCTAGATCTTTAGATCTTAGACAAACATGAAGGGGGGAAGGGGGTAAACGTCCACCATCACGGGAAAAAAAATTATTTTTTGCCAGAGAAACAACGTTCTTTTAATCGTCTAATGTTAGAAAGAATAAAAACACAACTGCCCCGACTGGGACTCGAACCCAGGCCTTCCCACTGACTGGATCGGGCGGTTGAACCACTGTGTTATCGGTCACACCCTGGCTTCAGGCTCCAGCTGAGCTTAGTAGCTGTTCAATCTACCCTGTGGTAACGTTTAGGTCACAAACATGCTACATACAAGGGAAGCACTCTATTTGGCCTCCACGCTAGAAATAATGCAAGGAATAAATAAAGAATAAATCACAAGATAAAGAGTAAATGAAGCAAACAGCCTGTGTTAGAGCTGTGTGAGAATGCAAGACACTTATCTGAGAAAGAAAGAAAAGATACCTGCCCTGACTGGGACTCGAACCCAAGACTTATTTCCGTCGAGTATTTTTTTACCTTGGGCAAAAAAAAATAGCCTGAATGCAATCTTTGAAGGGTTAATTAAATGTTCAGCCGAATAGATCGATTGTTGAATCGGCCATATACAATGAAGTATCAAATCCAGAAAATAATATCAATTATCGGAAGTAAACTGTTCTATGATTTGGTTAAAACAAAACCAGTTCAGTGTCAATGAAATTCTCCTCGCTGTGTTAACTAGTTTTGGAATGTCCCTCTTGCTTTCGACCGTACATGCAAACTACCAAAGTGTGTGGTATCCAGAATGTAAAATTGTCTGATGAAAAGCGTGTTTTTAGGTGAAAGTGTACAACAAATTACGTGATTTGTCGGATTTTGTTGGGTATCCTAGATACCAGGATATGGTAGATTTTGCATGTATTCTGTCGGCACCCTTTTAACCCCATTTGCATAAATTCTATCTTAATTTATTTTAAAAATTCAAAAAATTGCGTCGAACTGCGCTACTTTTTTTCCTCCATGCGTCTAATCACTACTGTTTCTTTTGCCGTCGACACGAGCGGTCGTGTTCTGGTTTTTCGCTATACGCATTTTAGTGGAAATTGCTTTGAGGATAAAGATGCCAAAGGACAAAGACGAGATCAACGGTCATCGGAGTGGATTACCATGCGAAAACGAACGATAGTAGCAGCGAAGGTAATATGCGGTTGTAAGTAAACTACAAAATACAAGCTGGCGGAGGAGTTAGGCCTAATGCCATGAAGGCGCCTATGGGGCCCGTATTCTGTGGGGCAGTTTAGCCGATTCTATGTCGGCGTTGCCACGGATAAGTAGCGAAACGCGAAAAGCATTCTGTAGTCTTGCATTCGAGCCGTGTTGAAAATTATGCTCGCAGGTTGATGATCGCTGTGTGACGATAGGAACTTGCGTTGGTCGATATTTGATACGAGTTGGCATGAGGCGAAAGGGCTGGAGTGAATGTCGTGTTTGACACTGAGGGGCGGAGTATATGACCGGGATGGGCCTTGGTGTGATGTGGTAGACGGACTTGGTGGCGCGGAATTTGCAAATTGATTATGACGTAGGTCCGGAGATACGCCCGGTAAGCAGTGTGTTAGTTACAAAACGGTGACATAGCGAGATTTGAAGAAAAGTTACTGGGTGCGGTGGTGGCAATTCATCCGGTGTGAATTTTGGTAGGAAAAGTGTTACAGTGATGGTCGGAACACACAGATACGTGGCTCTCGGTGGGTGAAAGGGAGACGATTGACGATAGATGTGTGTTAGCTGCAGCTTTACAACAGCAGTTCGTTTCACCGACGACCCCAGTCATTCTGCGTGGGAATGAGCGAGTGTATGAATTAATTGATGGAACATGGGCTAGGGTGCAAGGACAATTTTTCTTGGTGTTGGTGGCGTTGTTAAGGGCGCTACAATTCTGTGCTATTGGATCCGCTTGAATTCGAGAGCACATGCGCTTTTGACGATGAATGAAGCTTGGTAGAGCCGATGCATAAATAAGAATAAATAATTGTGTGGAGAAATTGAGGCTGAATTGGGGGCTTGTAATCCTTCCCTAGGGAATTGTTTGGTGCGCAACAGGAAGTATCTGATAAAACGCACAACGCCACAAGTACAACGAAGTGGCTTTTTGAGGAGGCCACGTGGGCATGGCTACGAGTGGAAGGACTTGTAAAGCGTTAATGAAAGGAGAGGCCCGCCGTTACCAGGGTGACGGGGGCCGGTGTTTAATTATTTTCTGAACAGTGGCCTAATAGAGCCAGGGCTCCGGGGATCTTCCCAGGGGAATGAACCGTTTCTAAACCCTAGTGGTTTTAATCTGCCAAAATGTAGGAAAAGATCTACTATACAGGGTAATCCAACTAAAGTGTTACGAGCCGATATCCTGTGAATGGCTAATGAGAGAAATGCAATGATGGATGTGATGGGGGGACGTTTATACGAGGAAAAAAGGGATGACCTTGAATTGATATTTCAAGGTCATCGTCATGCTATCTTCCAAACAAGATACAAAACGACAAAAAAGTAAATTAGAACGTTGCACGCAAGGTGACAATATTACCAACAAAAAAAACGGATTCAAAATCGGAAAATAAATAAAATAGTTAAGATGATATTTAAAAGTGAACTTTGAACATGCTGGCTGCACAGCAGTGAAGCGAACTCTAGGCAGTTGGCTTCACTACAGGGCAGCCAGCATGTTCAGAGTTAGCTTTTAAACATCGTAACTATTTTATTTATTATCCGATTTTTAATGTTTTATTTTGGTTGGTAATATTGTCTCCTTGCGTCCGATTTTCTAATTTACTTTTTTGTCGTATCGTATCTCGTTTGGAAGATAGCATGAGGTTTCTTTGAAATATCAATTCAAGGTCATCCCTTTTTTCTCGTTTAAGCATCTCTCATCATGCCCATCGTTGCATTTCTATCGTTACTATTCTCTCATTAACCATTCACAGGATATCGGTTCTTAACACTTTAGTTGGATCACCGTGTATAAAGGTCAGAGTTCAACCGGACGCCCGACGGCGCAAGCACTTGTCAATTATCTAAGTTAGCAAATGCCATATTGGAGGCAGATGTAGCAATGTCAAGCAAGAAGGTGTACGGGGCAAAGTGAGGCAATTGCGAAAGAATGAACGTTCAGCCAGGGGCTGCACCTTTCGTTACGTGTGTGAATTTTTGTTATTGGACTTATTTGAGAAGGGTCTTCAATACAGTACCTTAGTGGAAAATGCTGTGTAGCAGCTTTGGCTCGATTTCACTGAGGTGAAACGGTGTAAGCTTGTCGTCAGTACCAATTATGGAGGTTCTTCAAAGGTGTTTTCCATCAGAGACCACCTGTGCCCCGCTGTGTTATTTGGGGCCTGGCTCAGGTGGCCCGTCACCTACGGGGCCTGCACCTCCCGAGAGCGTTAAGGCTAAAATATATCTCAATATAAAGTTATTAATGCTTCTGGCTATTGCAGCACATTCAAGCCTGGAGGGTTGTGATATTGATAAGCAATTTGTGTGGGGCACAAGACGGCTAGAGTGGGTTTGCCACAGGGTGGATTGATTTAAATCGGTTTAAATCATGGTTTTTATTAATATTAATCACTTCGATTTATATCAAGATTTAAATCAATTATTTTAAATCGAATAATTTCTATTAATAAAAATCAAGATTTAAATCAACAATTTTACTAAGGCGAAACGAATACGGTTTCCGGTCATTTGCCCCAGCAAGCGTAGCTCTCATCCACAAAGTCTCTACTGACGAGCCCAAACAAGGGCGAAACAGTCTGTCTAGAGATCTTTGTGTGTGAGAGCTAATTGATATTAAACAATTTTACTCTTCCTTTAAATATTTTAATCGATTACACCCTATAAACTTTCCGGTTTAGGTTTAGTTTCTTATGATCTGTACAGCTGTTTATGGCGACAACCCCTTCTGTAAGTTTTTGGACTACGGAGAGGTTGTTTTCAGCATTTAGATATATTCACACAAAAATATGGAACTGCCAGGTGTACAGTCAGGCTCGTAAACTAAATTTACATTTCGGATGAAAGTACTGGACAAAAAAGACAAAGCATTCATATGGCAATGACTTGACTGAAGACTTGTGTTCAATCGTCAACATGAAGTTAAAGCAATTATTTTTACCAGTTATGTTATGGCCTGCTAAATATTTAAATCTGAATCGGCTGTAATGTTTATTTAAACTGACCTCCGTATTCGAAATAAAAATAAAAAATTTGGCAAAAACTAAGAATGTATTTTCTTGGAATTATCTGTGTAATCGTGTACCAAAATTATATCTATGAATAAGCCAAGTAAAACAATGGTAAAAAAAAAAATACTGATTTAAATAAAAAAAAAATCTGA
This sequence comes from Lithobius niger, assembly GCA_023313725.1. NCBI lineage: Eukaryota > Metazoa > Arthropoda > Chilopoda > Lithobiomorpha > Lithobiidae > Lithobius > Lithobius niger. Next base: position 26,523 of record JAHWFP010139270.1, read on the forward strand.
TCTTTTGATTTTTTTTTGGAAAAATCATGATTTTTATCCACCCTGGTTTGCCTTTTTGTTCTTAGGCTTAAGGAAAATGGAGACAGCGCGTTAGACGTGTTGAGATATGTATCCGCATAGAGCCGAAGACTCAGTTCATTGCGAGATGCGCAGGCCTTAGCCACAGGCGTGTTAACCTTTTATTGCCAACCGGTGGAAACAGACTGTGGCGCGCTAGTTGTGCGCGACGTTGCTTGAGTCCAGTGTGGACACAGGTTGATTACGAGCCTGTTTGGTAAGAGCGACGGTAACGGCAGGGTGTGGGGCACCACCCTCCCAGATCATGGCGATGGCAAATTGGGTTGCACCATCCGTTTTCCAGGCCCACTATCTAAAGGGGGTGACTAACACTTTAGCAGGGCAACTGTTGCAGAAGATGCAGTCGAAGGGTCTACTGCAGTGAGCTGGTTAAGTGGCTGGTGCTGCGCCACTAGTGTGAATCTGTGTCCCAAACCAGTTAACACAGCGAGAAGGATTTCTATGACGAAGAAATGCAGATTCTACCAAGAGCTTGTTGTCGCAGGAGAATCAAGTTCTCCAAGTAGAATCCGTCGAAGCTGTGTTAACTTCAGTCCTGCCTGCCTCCTCTGGCGCAATGGTCACCAGCGAGCAAAACACAGTGGTGATTAGACGCGTGGGGACGAGGAGCATGGGAACCGGAAGTGACACAGTTAGACGTGATTTTTGAATAAATTAGGTTAGAATTTATGCAAATAGGGTTTAAAGGGTGCCGAAAGCAAGATGTGTTGTGAACTGCCAAAAACTGTTGGCCTTTAATTTTGTATTTAGAGGCTTATTTTGCCAAAATTAGTGTTGTCTCTTATTTTTTTGTATTGTAGAGGCCTATTTGCTGTTTTTAAATGAAGTAATGATCTTGGCGCTAATTAAAAAAAAAATTGCACTTAGCACCACGCATACACCATTAGCCTATCCAGGCATGAAGTACAGATCAGAGTTCTCTTCCCGTAGTAAATTCGTTCATGTCGGACGCATGTTAAAATGGTCTCGCCATAATTTTCTTTCAAATTTTACTTTACATAACTTAAACCAGTTGCCACTGCCTAAAATAACAACAGGTTATTGGCCCAAGTTTTTAAAGAACTTTTAAATGGTTTTTAGACGAAACACCATAAAAGAACTCTTTAAATAATCTGTGGAAAAACGAAGCCAACAGAAATTGACGACGTTATCACTTGTTAGAACGAAGATTTTTTTTACGAAATTCGTAGCGGAAACGAAGAACGTAAAAATAACGGTGATCAAAAAAAAATTTTTTGAACTTGTGTTTTCTATAAGCCAAGGACGACAACATGGCATCCGTAGGAAGTTCTGATGATTTCAAAATACCGAAATTAAATGCAGAAAATTACCATGCATGGTCGATAAGAGCTAGAGCTGCACTGGTGCAAAGTGGCATCTGGGAAGCCATTGATCCATGTTATGGTGCCGCTATGTCTGACAGCGAGTGAAAAGCAAATGACAAAGCGCTGACTTTTCTTTTCCTAGTCGTAGAAGATAGCTGTATTGACGATATCGGCAATTGCATGCGTGCTAAAGAAGCGTGGGAGAATTTAGCTGAAATTCATACCAAATATGGATTGCTCCATATTATTCAGCTTATTATAAGAGAATTTTTCACAATAAACATGAAATACGGTGAGAAGATGACATCGTACTTAGGTCGTATTATGGAAGTACACCGTAAATTAGCAGCCTGTAGTTACGATTTTACCTACAAAGAAATTTCACTTGTCATGCTAATGGGTTTACCCAAAAGCTACGAAGTACTGATATTAAACTTGGAGTATCAGTAAAGCAATTAGTCAACTAAAATTGTGAAAGGCAAACTACTGCTAGAAGAAAAAAAGGAGAACTAGAGGCGATAGGCCAAAAGAAGAGCCTGAAGAAGAAAATATGGCCCTACTCACCAAAACTAAGCAAAATCAAACCAACAAAAAACAAAATGAAGGTCATGACAAGCCTAGAGGAAAGAAGCAATCCGAGAAGAGTGGCAAACGTTACGTCAAATGCTATTGTTGTTCAAAATTAGGTCATATTGCCAAAAATTGCCCAGAAAAGGACAGTGACGATGGCGACCATGAAGCGAGGACCAAGGTCGACCCAAGAAAAATCAGCGAAGAAGATAAGGTAGCTAAAGCTTCGAAAGTTGTTAGCCTTCTGACATTGCACTACGTACCGCAGACAGCGAAAGTACTTTAGCTACAGCCTGGTATCTGGACAACGCAGCGACCGAACACATGTCCTCAAATAAAGACAAGCTTCTGAATTTAGTAAATAAACTCAGCTGTCGAAGTCGCAAATAAACAAACTATGCAAGTTGTAGGGAAGGGAAATACAGTTTTGCATCTAACGAAAGAAAATTGCCCAGGCGGATGCAACATCATGCTTGAGAACGTCCTGTGTGTACCAGACCTAGATGGAAATTTGCTATCGGTAGGCCGAATCGAAGAACTAGGCTTTGAAGTAAAATTTGGTCAAGGTAACGCTTCAGTCATTGATAAAGACGGGTCAATCATCCTTACAGCGAAGAGGGAAAATCGTCTTTACAAAGTAGAAGAAATACTGAAAGCACACACCGCGAAGCAAAAAGAAAAAGAAGATTTATGGCATCAGCGATTTGGCCACCTACACAAAGCAGCTGTCAAGAGTGTTGCTCAATCAAACGAGCATGAAATAGAACTAACAGAAACAGATGAGAAGTATCACTATGACACTTTTCTAAAAGGAAAGTTAGCTCGCAACACCTATCCCAAGGTCGGTACCGACAAAGCGACGAAGGTACTCGAGCTCACACATTCTGATGTAGTAGGCATCAAAAGTAGTAAACTTCAAAAGGCGGAGCAAATTATCTCATAACTTTTATTCACGACCATACTAGATATGCGAAAGTGTATACTATGAAGGCTAAAGACGAGGTTTTCAGAGAAATTCCATGAATTTAGACTCGAAGCAGAGAACACCCATGAAGTCAAGGTGAAACGCTACGCTCGTACAATGGCGGATAGTACAAGAGTCGAAAATTCGATGTACCTAACTGAACATGGAATAAAAAGAAAACTAACTGTACCAGGAAATCCTCAGCAGAATGGAGTGTCCGAGAGATGCAACCGTACATTGTTAGACATGACGAGGTGTCTTTTAATCCTCTTAAACTACCAAAACATCAGTGGGCAGAGGCAGCGAACACGGCCTGTAAACTGAGAAACTTGTGCCCGTTTAAAGCTCTCCAAGGAAAGACTCCATCATCTTTGTGGAATCAAAAAGATGACGATGTAAGCAACCTAAAGGTTTGGCCACCTACATCACATTTGGACACCACTTCTGGACATCATATTCCGAAAGGGAAGCTCGATCATCGAGCAGTTGAAACAGTTTCCATTGGCTATCCTGAAGGCGTTAAAGGATATAAACTGTGGGACTTCAGAGAAGATAAAATCATTATCAGCCGTGATGCGAGATTTAAAGAAGATGTTTTCCCATTCAAGAAGTCGACCGACAAAGCCTCAACGAGAGTATCCCACCGAGATATTTTGGAACTCTTCATCGAAGAAGAAAAAGCTGAAGATGTCCCAACGCACAACATGGTAACTGAAGACTTCACCATCCACGTGGAGACCGAGGACGTCGCCAGCGAAAATGAAGAGCAACTTCTAAATCAGGGGAAGACCCAAAATACAGCAAAAGTAGATTTCTTTGGCTTTGACGAAAACCGCTACGATAAAGACCGTACGGAACAGCCACTTATAGAAGTCGAAAGACCAGTTATCAGATCACTTCGACAGGCAGAAAAGAGAGACTTCCAACTAAAGTGTAACGCTATTAAAGAGCAAGTTCACGTGGAACCTCAAACTCTTGAAGATGCCTTAGAAGGTCCAGAAGCCGATCCTGGAAACAAACAATGCAAGAAGAAATGACCAACCTAAGAAAAAACCAAGCATGGGAACTCGTTCCTCGACCAAAAGGAAAGAAGGTGATAAAATCCCGTTGGGTTTTTAAGAAGAAATTCACTCAAGATGGTCAACTGGAACCCTACCGAGCTAGGCTAGTAGCAAGAGGATTCACGCAGAAAGAAGGCATTGATTAAAAAGACACTTTCTCGCCGGTCATAAAGCTTAAAGGACAAATACATCCATTTTGACATGCATGCTTTACTTTTGGATCATTTACACAATAACTAAACACAAGAATTGCGGTAAGAATACGTTACGTACGTCCGATACAACAATTTATTTATTGCATCACCAAAACACGACACGGAGACCACAATTTCTACTGACAGCCGATTGAGATAGCTCTATTGGCTGTGAGAGCTCGAGCGTCTGACGATCCCAGCTGGCCACTACAACCGTCGGCCAGCTAAGGCCGTCGGACGCTTGAGCTCTCACAGCCAATGAGGTATCGCAATCGGCTGCGAGTCGAAATCGAAAAGTGACATCTGTCGGCATTAATTTATCCGCGATCCAGCAAAACAATGGCGGTATTGTGTTTTGGTGATGCAATAATTAAATTATTGTATCGGACGTGTGTAACGTATTCTTACTGCAGTTCATGTGTTTAGTTATTGTGTAAGTGATCCAAAAGTAAAGCATGCATGTCAAAATGGATGTAATTACCCTTTAAATCCATTGCTGTTGAACTTGGATGGAAAGTTCATCAAATGGACATTACAGCTGCCTATTTGAACGGAACCCTCCAAGAAGAGACGTACATTGCACAGCCAGAACCGTTCGTGAAGCAAGGTAAAGAAAACTACGTATGTAGGCTACTGAAGAGTCTATACGGCCTACACCAATCAGGACGAGTCTGGAATTCCTGTTTCGACGAATTTCTTAAAGAAATTGGCCTAGAAGAATCAGTCGCAGATCCATGGGTGTACTACAATCTGACGCAAGGTATCATCATAGGAGTCTACATCGACGACTCCCTAGTCTTAGCCGAGATGACGAAGCTCTTGACAACTTTAAAGAAAAGTTAAGCACAAGATTCAAGTCACGAGACTTAGGAAAAGCTAAAGAGGTCGTATCGATCAAGATTGAGTGAAAGCAGGACGGATCAATCACTTTAGACCAAAGCGCTTATGCAGAAGAAATCCTTCGGTATGAAAGATGCTAAGCCAGATTCAACCCCACTCAACCCTGGTATGAAGTACGCCAAGAGCGAGAAGAGTAAAAATGAAAACACATCAGCTCAAGAACCTATGCCATACAGAGAAGCCATCGGAAGTCTCCTGTATTTAGCAAATGGTACAAGACCAGCTCTTGCACATGTCACGGCATACATGAGCCAATTCAACAATGACCCAACGACGGAACATTGGAATGGAGTGAAGCACATTCGGAGATATCTCCAGAAAACGAAGGACTATAAACTTCATTACCGTAAAACAAACTTGAAGGCAAGTTTTTTCGCTTGACACGGATTGGGCATCCGACATCACAGACAGAAGGTCGTACAGCAGATACACCTCGCCGGAGCTGCTATTTCCTGGTGAAGCAAGAGCCGACAGCACTATCAACAGTGGAAGCTGAGTACATCGCTATGTGCCATGCAGCGAAGGAAGTGTTGTGGTTAAAGAATTTCTTGCACAAAATTTGTATGGGACAATTTATAGAAGATAGTCACCATACAAGTCGATAACCAAGGTGCTGTCTGTCTCTCCAAAAATAAGTGAGTTCAGAAAGAAGCGGGCACATTGACCTGAAGTGACATTTTCTGAGGCAACAAGTTTGCTGAAGGTGTACTGAACTTTGAGTACGTACCATGAAGTGAAAACGCTGCAGACGTGTTGACGAAGACGCTACCCAAAAAGAAAACCAGCCAACACATGTTGGCGCAAGGACTTAAAAGTGTCATGTACTTTTTTGTGTTTTGTTGTGGCAAAAGAGAGCCCAACAAGAAGGAGTAAGGAGTGGTGAACTGCCAAAAACTGTTGGCCTCTAATTTTGTATTTAGAGGCCTATTTTGCCAAAATTAGTATTGGCCTCTATTTTTTGTATTGTAGAGGCCTATTTGGTGTTTTTAAATGAAGTAATGATCGGTGCTAATTTTTTTGCATGCACCATTAGCCTTTCATACTGCGGGGAGTTCTCTTCCCGTAGTAAATTTGTTTGTCGGACGCACGTTAAAATGGTCTCGCCATAATTTTCCTTCAAATTTTACTTTTAAACCAGTTACCACTGCCTAAAATAACAAGAGGGACATCCGAAACTAGTTAACACAGCTTCGTCAAATTCTACTCAGAGAACTTAGATTTTCCTGCGAAAACAAGTTTTCTGGTAGCATCTTCTTTTTTTTATCCATTTAAGGTTTCAAGGATGTTTTCCGAGTTCCAAGTACAGAAGCTATCGTAATTTTTTCAATTTCTTTCATCACTTCTAAAAGAAAAAGAGCTTTCACTTGGAATTTGGACTACTAAAAGATTTGACGCATGCCCACCCACTCGGGACATAGCGCCAAGGTTTCGGCTTTGGAGTTTGGGCTGTTGAAAAGCTGTGAAAAAATGTCTTTAACATGGTCTATTGAAACAATAAAATCAATAAAAGACACTACGAAGAGAAAATAACAACACTATCACATAAGAACAAGCTAATGTACATTCATTAAATTTTCGGTGATGGAATGTTCACCTTCTTCAGAATCTTGTGTAAATAAAAAAAAAACTAATGTCGCGTCACAACACCTAGCAAGATCCAGATTTGAAACGACACGATAGTCCATTGATCTTGCTCCACTTCTCTTGCTGTCAAGCCGTTCAGCTCTTATCTTTTAATCGCATGTGACTCTAAAGCACAAAGATGATTTGACATGCAATGTTTTGTTTTCCTGCTGTGTTTGGCACTGCCATTTTTCCTGGTTTTTTTTCTGCTATTTTTGTGGAGGACAGCACTTACATGTTCGTTGAATCTCACCTACAGCTGTCTGCGTTTCTCCTATATAGACAGCATCACCGGTCTTGCAAGGGATACTGTTGACAACCATTTTCTGAGCCAGTGGGGTGTAGCAACAGGTTGACAGCCTGTTGGGGTAGGCTGGCACCGTTAGTTTTTGTTATGTAAGCCTATAGACATAGATTAAATAGGTTACCTGCCACCGGAGGTCGCCACCGGCACAACAAACAACATGGCTGACAACCACTAACCCGTTTGTGTTGCTGTTATTTATCGGCATACATCTTTATTATCTTCACGTAAGTTAGGACCTACCAGTAACAGTTTTGAGGCTTGATGGGGGGGGGGGGGGGGGCCATTTTCTGGATTGCAACAGTTTTTTCAGGTTAGGCCGAAAACTGAGAAAACACTTGACTCCTTGTTTGTTGAGCACCTTGTGAAGTTTCTCGCTACATCCGGGCAGGTAACAACCTCAGAAGGTTGATTGTTAATTCATTCCACATTAGGCCACCTGGTTAACGTTGGACTGGAACGAGAATTGAGTAGGTGATGGGAACTAAGGGAGCAGAAAGCCGACATGCAACAGCCCGAAAAATATAGTATGCCGCGATTACCGGCGAATTCGAAAACGGCACTTGTAAACACGTTAAAGCAAGATGTGATCAGGGACTAAATCCAAGGTATCTTGATTATCTTCTCTCTACACTAGGTAAGGCTTGCTGCGCCAAGAGCTCAAAACGCCTGGGGCGATGACGTCATGCAGGAAGCAGGAACGGCTGGCGCTGGCAAACGGAGCGAACACGCTATGTGCGCAACACAGAGCATATGTTTTTGCGTTTCTCATCCCACGTTTTTAACTATAGCATGCAAATTTGACTCAGTGGTGTTATTTTATTTATTTATCTGTGTACTTCACCTGTTACTTTTAAGTTTGTAGGGCAAAACTAGTGCAATAAGCTACGAAAAATGAAAAGGAATTATAAGATAACAGTAGTTAACTGAATTACACGTTTCGAAAACTAACAATTCGAAAACGTTTAACTTTTTTTTTTTTAATTATTGGGATCCTTCATGAGTTTAAGTGGTTTAAACTTTTTGAGAGTATGGTGTAAATTAGATGAAATGACTAGATTAATTTAACATTGTTGACTTATTTGTTTTAAACTACGTTTGGCTAAAAGTGAATGTTGTAGTCGCAAATTTGATTTCCTCTTAAAGGAGAATTTATCCCCTGCAATACAGTAGGACTAAACATAAAATTACTTCAAATTAGAGAAGTGGAAGGGGGTGCACAGAATATACTTTATCCAACTGGGGAAAATAACTATCCAACTCGGTAAAAAAAAAAATTAATAAAATTATTTAACTTGGAAAAGCTTGCTGTAATACAATTTTATTTAAACGTTATTTTGCTAGCAATGTAAGGAAAAAATTACTAATTGCATGCAGTAGCTGCACGAATAATAATTATAATAATAACGAAATTATTCATAAAATAGAGTAAATTAAATGCAGCAATCAAATTAATTAAATGGTCCTAACTGCATAATACACTGCTTAATCACGACTAAAAAAATATTCTATCCTCAGCCTCCCCAACCACAAAAAAAACTGCAATATTTAAGATATGGGATTAATAAAACACATAAAATATGAACTGTATGCCAGAAAGTTCACCGAAGAAAGTCTTCACTTTGAAGAGGCATGCCACTTGCGGGCCTTTCGTTTGCTTGATTCTTCCGCCCTTTTCATCTTGGCCTTTGTATTTAAGTGTCGGAGCCTGATGAATGTTCTTGTTCTCACGTACACCTTCACCACTTCCGGAGGAAAATCTGGGTAGCGCTGCCCAATTTCTGTACACAACCTCTTTACAACATTGCGTTCCCTTGACAGATTATCCCGACCATGTACTGATGTAAAAATCAATTCAAATTCTTTGATTTTTTCCATCCAGTCATCAGATGGCACCAGCAAACCACCTCGGGATAATACTTCGACCCAGCCGGCTGGTGCTGTATTTGAAGTAACTGTAAACATTTGTCCAGTTGGTGTTCCTAGGGATCTGTCATGTTTTCTTCCTCGAAATGCAATATAGCCTGCAAGGAAACGGAAACCTTCAGCAGGGCAGTCGAATCCGGATGTATGAGCTAAAGTGTGTGAAACAGTCGCCTTCTCAGAGTCTTCAGTTTGTAAACCAGAACTAGGAAGCACATCTTCAATTACTGTAGCATCCAATGTGATATCACGGATCTCTGAATCTCCTTCGATCATTGCCAGTGGGCCAGACATGTCGGGTAGAACACTACCAAAGAGTTGAGAAGTCAGAAAAGTACCATGATCATCCGACAGCACTGGTGCGGCATTAGACAATGGAATGTCGGCTACATTAGCTCCAAGTAGCAACAGGCGTATCCGTGACTTCACCTCAGCTGGCAATGGATGGTCATAAAAATGTCCTAGCCCACGTATCTGAGAAAATAAATTCTCCAAGCAATCCTGATTGAGCCGTGCTGTAAGAATGTACTTCACTTTCAGTGGTGCCAAGTCTGTGAAAAGTCCCAACGTAGAGCGGATCGTTGTTAAGAAGCCTTTCTGAAATGGTAGCAGATGCTTAACTTTTCCACATTTCATGCCTTGGCAACATGCATACATCTTCCTTAAAGTCTTCTCCTGAAGCGCTCTGTTGACACCAAAGCCACAGGCAAGGTTGTTTTCATTGGCAGGCCTTCTTGAATTCAGTACATCAAAAGAATCGTTTACTAACTGAAAAAAATCGGCTGCCTCTTTTTGGTCTGCCATAAGTTTTCGGATGCCTTGAGCAGTGTGATTGGAAAATAGTTGCATTGCCAAATAGACACGCTGGCGCTCTCGGCCCTTTACAGCTAAATGATGAGGTGACAATTTTGGGCAAATTTTCATTTCACCACAGTCCAAGGCTAGCAATCTTTCAATCACTTCTTTATCAATTTTCTTATTGCCAGGAAGTGTAAGACCATCGTCAATGAAGTGATTGCGCAGCAATTTGTAAATATGGGGGACATCGGCAAACACCCATACACGTTTTTTGATGTTATGAGGATTTGCAAAGCATGTATTCGTGTGCGTAACTTTGAGTTCGTTCCAAACACCTTTATTTTTGCCACCCATATCAGCTACAGTGGCAACAACGTTATATCCAACAACTTCTATAGCCGATATTATTTCCGTCAACAATCCAGATGTCATCCTGACGTCAAAATCGAAGTAAATAACTTGCTTCCACCTTGCAAACAGACCCCGCACCATTACCACCTGGACGTCACTGTGTGGTCCAACAATTCTGTCTTCTTCTTGGTCGTATGAGATTCTGCTATCTACATTCATCTCGTCAAATGAAATGACACACACACGATCAAGATTTGTTAATCTTGTTGCTTGTGTTTTCATTAGTTGTAAAACGTCATGAAGTATACCTGGGCGGCAACGAAAAGACCGAGTTGTCCATCTTTTTAGAGTTGAAATACCAGGTAACGGAAATCCCAACTTTTCCCTTAGGAAGATGTACGCCTTTTTGGACACAGCTCTTAGAGTAATGGCTTTACAGATGTCTTCTTTTGACCATTTAACACACTTCTTACCAGTCATTAAACACTTTAGTTGATTTGGTGTAAACAGCTTGCCAAAAATTCTGCTTACTTCAGATGCTAAACGTGAATTATCAGTTTTCAAAAATTCACGCAAGCGTTTCTTTACAGATACGAGTTCAGCAGTAAGAAATTTAGTTCTCATTTTCAATTTGTTACATAAAGCATTTAGCCGTCTGATTTTGGCTTCCAGTGCCTTATTGCGTTTTGAAAGCTGTTGCACTTGAGATGTGTTAGACTGGCCAAACATCGTGTCATCTGTTGCTGTACTTTGGTCAAATTTTCTTTTTTTGGGTGATAATCTAGTAAGTGTTTCCAATGCACGCTTTCTCACATCACGTTTGCTACTTCTCTTTGCTCGGTCTAACGCTGTGCTTAAAGTTACACTATCTTCTTCAAGGTTGCTTAATTCCAGATTTTCATTACTATTAGTGGAAGCAAATGTAACAGTACTTACAGTATTTGTAGCACCAGGAAGTTTTAACGTCGGAATAACCTGTGGTTTCAGTATTCTCTTTGGAGCTGTTCCTAGTAATTCTGCTTGCAGATCACGTATATAGTCATCAGTAGCGAAATGGTCGGAACAAATTCGACTCGTTTCAACCTTAAATGCGTCTTTCCTGCAGCACCTCAAAATCCATATTTTTTGTAACTTGGAGTCTTGTGGGAAATAATGGTATTTGATGTTCAAACCTTTTGTTTTCCTGTTGTGATTGGAGCACTGTGCAACCGCACATCCAGGCATTTTCTTTCTTATGATGGGAACAATTTTTCGGTGGATTCTTAACCAGAATCCGTAAAAATCTAACTAACAGACTTAACTAGAAGTAAAGAAAAAATAGTTTGTCCTTTCCCTTTGAGATTTGTGAACCAACTGCTGAATGTATTCGTTTTCCTATTGCACGCAAATACCAAGAAAACGTGCAACTGAGAAATCGGACCCAAAACCGCGCCTGACCAGTTTCATCCCACCCTCAATTCTTTTAACTAGCGTTTCTTTCCCCATCCCTTGCACAATCATTCCCCTCATCTGGCTTCTTAGTAGGGCAATGAGTGCATGTCCTAGCTTGCAAAACATAGGTTTTCTGCAGTCAAATCTCGATTCAACAAATAAACAAGATATTTGTAATTATATATTCCTTCACACACAAGTAAAATAATACTTCAAAGAAAATTTTGCAACATTAAAACATACACAAACACCAATTTTAAACAAATGATAGAACAGCACATAATCAATTTTGTTGCCTTTACAGACATGCTTTTTATTCACAATTAAAATGTATTTATATTCTTGCTTGTTCAATTTCCATGTTTTCATTCAGGATACAAACGCGTAACACGAGTTGTTTGAAAAAAATTGTTTGATGCATTGTAACTCATAAAA